>JAQQSW010014189.1:0-12159 GCA_028646575.1 Pseudocheirus occidentalis | reverse complement strand
CTCTCTCTCTCTCTCTCTCTCTCTCTCTCTCTCTCTCTCTCTCTCTCTCTCTCTCTCTCTCTCTCTCTGAAACATAATCATTTTCACTTGAGTGACTTCGACCTTCTTCGAGGTAATCCAACCATACTGGGGGCCATTGCCAGTTGTTTTGACCTATATCTTGCCACCAGTGATGTCTCTGGAGGAGAGAGCGAGGCTGGACTTTGCACAGCTCTGCCTCACTTAAATCCAGTCCATTTGCAAGTCAAGACATCACCATCCTGGTGTCATTGGTTCCCTTTTATAACAGATGACAAAGAACAACAACCCTACTGGAGCCCTGGAGTCTCCAGGGATGTTGTATGTCTTTCGTCAAACCCCAAAGTCCTTCACAAAGAATGGATACATGCCTCTAGCCCCGAAGAGTATACCTTATCTATATTTAGAATCATATGATTTCAGTTAGAAAAGGCCTTGGTGGTCATGTATTCCAACCTGTATGTGATCAAGAATCTTCTATACCATATGCCCAACTAGGAGATCATCTATTTTTTGCTTAAAGAGCCCCTACCTACTCCCACTCTGGCATCTATTCCACTTCTGGATTTCTCTAATTATTAGGAAGCTATTCCTCCTATCAGACCTGCATGTACTTTTTAGGCAATTTCTACTCATCCATCACTCCTAGTATTGCCCTAAAGAGACAAACAGGAAAAAAAAAAGTCTAATCCCTTTTCCTACAGTCAGGAATCACTCAGATGAAGCCTTCTGTCAAATGACTGCTTCAATTGACTGCCACAACTTCAACAGATACTTTGTCACTCCTTTCACATGTCTTCAGTTATTCTCCTCAGGTTCCTATACTGAATTCCTATAGCTTAAATGCAAGTCTCCCAACCCTCAATGATTCACCCTTTACTTAAAAAGGCCCAACTCCCCAGATTTCCCCTGTCAGATTGAAAGTTCTTTTCATATTGTGCCTCAGTCTCCAAAAGTTTGTGATTTCTCTCTAGGGTTTGCCTTCCATTAACTATAGCCAAGGTACCCATCATGCTTTGCAGCTTTGAAGTCTTCAACATAGTCTCTACTTTGGAGCTCTTGAAATTGTGTTTATACTTATTTTCTCTAATATTTAAATTAAAATCTCTTTCTCTGCTTCTTTGTAACATTAAATTCTTCCCACACAACGAAGGTGTCTCTCTATAGCACTCATAAATAGGTTTGAGTCTTTATATTTTTTTGCCACAGATCTTTTTCCCTCCAAAACTGACCAAACTCTATCTGAAATTTGTATTTCTTCATACACATACATTAGTATTCCATATTAAAACAAAGTTACCTTTCTACTACCATTAGGTAACAGTGGCAATATTTTACATCCTTGGACAATTAATATAAATATCTTCCTTGATACAAATCTACTTTTTCTGTCTCTTTCATCACTCCATTTATCTGAAACAGCATACCCTATATATCAGTGGTTCTCAACCTTACTGTGCTGTGACCCTTTAATACTCATATGGGGGTGTATGTGGGAGTATTTGCATGTGGGCGGACCCGCCTGGAGACTAATAGAGGAGCAGTGTCTTGGTTCCTAAGACCATCAGAAATATGTGTTTTCCAATGGTCTTAGGCGACCCCTGTGAAAGGGTCGTTCAACCCCCAAAGGAGACAGGATCCACAGGTTGAGAACTGCTGCTGTATATGCATATGTACATAATATACTAAATAAATACAAGGTAATTTAGTGGAGAAGTCATTAACAGCTGATGAAGATAAGGAAAAGTTTAATGTAGAAGGTGGCACTTTAGCTGAGCTTTGAAGGAAACAAGGAATTCTAAGAGTTGGAGGTAAGGAAGTAGTATATTACATGCATTTTAGTACAACGCCTAGCACATAATAAATGTTTATTGAATTGAATCTGTGAAAATGGGAGGTTGAGTATTGTATTTGTGGAACAGCCACTTTGACTGGACCGTGGAGTACATGAAGGGAAGTAATACATAATAAGAATGGAAAAAATGATTGACTCAAGATACATAAAGAGGCATACATTTTGGGGTATGGCCAATGTGGGTATTTGTTTTACTTGAATATGTTCATTTATTACAAGAGTTTTCTTTTTCTTTTTTTTTTTTAAAGAAAATCAATTTATGAGGTATCCAGGAGACAAAGTGGAGCTAACTATAGGTTTGAAATAAAGAAAAAGAAAAGAAAGTTTAAAAAGTCATTGAATTGTTTTTTAAATGTACAGAAGAGAACAGAAGGAAAGCCAAAAGAAATCATAGACAAGCAAGACAGCTTTGAAAGTTACGCATAGAATTTACTACATACTTTTTTAAAAAAGCAAATTCTCCATAACAGATATTTGCAACTTCATATATGATTTTCTTTCCTACCATATAGAAATCTACACTCAATTTGGTATTAAGTTCAGAATGAAAAAAGAAAAAAAGAAGGAAGAAAATTAGGTTGGGGCCAAGTTGTGCAAGATTTTAAATGGCAAAGGAGTTTCTATTTTATCCTAGAGAAGGTACAATCTACAAGACTTGGCAACTTGGTCAGATCAAGAAATCAATCAATATTTATTAAATGCCTACTATGTACCCTCAAGTAGTTCACAATCTAATCTGTGAGATAAAGAGTCAAGGATGATTCCTTCACAACAGAACTATAGCAATACTCATTATAAGGCACTACAGAAATACAGAACTAAAGCTGTGCCCAGACAAGGGTCTCTTTCCATTATCAGCCAAACTGCCACTTGGGCCTCACAGAATAATAAAAATTCTTGCTGTTCCTTTTTCCCTTAGCCCTCTTCTACTGAGTTACTTTGACATTTTTGTAATTTTCTTTCATTTCTTTCTCTAACAGTGTGCTGGTCCCTCTCTTGGATACAACATACTCCACTTTATGAAACCTTAAAAAAAGCCATGTGTAATTTGTTAATACAACTCATTAAAGAGTTCTTACGTTGTGAGACAGGTGGAATCTGCATTGGTTGGGGTGTTTCCTTACTAGGGGTTCCCTATACCAATAAGATCGCAGGTCAAGTTCCCCTCAAAAAAACTTATTAACAAGAAATACTCTTTAAATCAATTTTCCACCACCAGGGGCAGACATTAGATCTACTCTCAGAATAACCCCTGTGCTTTCCAGAGACACCCATCAGTGAATAATACAACTTCCATCTCTCATCTGAGTATACCTGCACTCAAGAAGAGGAAAACCTGGCTGAAATACCTATTCCTGTGAAACTGGATATAGATGGCAGCTAGACAGCCCAGTGAATGGAGAACTGGGGTGGGGAGTCAAGAAGATCTGTGTTCAAAAACGACCTCAGACACTTAAAAGCTGTGTAACCCTGGGCAAGTCACTTAACCTCTGTTTGACTCATCTATAAAACTGGGGACAATAAGGGCATCTACCTCCCAGGATGGTTGCAAAGAGCAAATGGGGTAATATTTGTGAAGTGTCTGGCGCCTAGTAGGTCTTATGTAAATGTTTATTATTACTAGTACAGAGCTCCTGAGGCTCGTTCTTTAATATTCAGTCTCAGCTGAGCTCCTTTGCCCTATTTTTATCGCTAGCCCCTAATGCTTGTTTCCAGTGCTCAGCTGAGCTTCTCCGTCTTGGTGTTACTGCTAACGTCATCTATCTGAATCTTAGCTATTCTGTTTCACTTACTCTATCAGTCCTTTTTGAGTCCTTAGTGATTTGTCAGTCTTTTGAACTCCTGTAAGACTTACCATCTTATTTATATTAAACCTTGTCTGAGGCTTGATATATATTGCCTTGTACTGTTAGTTAACCTTTTAAAATATTGTGTCAAAAATACATGTGGTACAGGAGTCCGAGTTGCCATATGACACCTGCTGCCATTTCATTTCTGGGGTGGGGGACAACTTCAGCTATGAACATATTTTAATATAGAATATACTACGAGATTATCCACATCACCACTTTTTAAGAAAATTGACCCAAAAAACAAGCCTACTCATCTCAATGATAGTATTATTTTTACTTTACATGTTATAAATTTGGAGATTTTAAGTTATTTTTATCAATAAATATCTGTTTATATACTAAAATTTGATTAAAATTGTAAATGAAATCTTAATTTTACCTAAAAAAATATGAGCTAAGGAAATTGTGTAATTTAATGATAAGGGTGAATATATGGCCATTTTTTCTTTTATAAAAAGTAGATATTGTTATTACATAAGGTCTAAAAATTACTGCCATTAAGGGAGGGAAGTCTGTCAGCTCCCAGAGTCTTAGCCTTTAAGGACCAATCTCTTGAAATAAAAATAGTCAATGAGCTAATTGTAGCCTGAAGGCATTTGGTTTGATTTTTGATCTTCCTTCCTCTTGCTGACTGGATCAACATCTCTGTCCCAAGCCTCTAACTGTCTTAAGGTTACAAAGTCCTCTTTAGGAACACCTGATTTTAGGAAAGGATTAGGGATAGATTTGGAAGTAAGGATAATATAAAAACAAAGTACTTCAATAATAACTCATTTTAAAAATTCCCATCAATTCCTGTTTGCCACCAAGCATCCCCCTAAATCAGTTCAAGTGCTACCTTCCAACAAACTACAGAGTTGTCTGAATCTAAGGCAATGAATCAATCAACAAGCATTTCTCAAACAATTCTGAGGATGAAAAAGCAAGAATGAAACAATTCCTGTGCATTCTCTTAAGGTACACAACATGTATAGAGGAGGACATACAGACTAAATAATACAAGGTAGTTTAGGGAGGGGGGCTCAAAGATGGGAGTGGAGGGATCAGGAAAGGCTTCAAGTAGAAAGTGGTGCTTGAGTTGACTCTTTAAAGAAAAGAAGGATTCTAAGAGAAGAGGCAGAGGCAAGGGAGGAGTGCATTTTAAGGAAAGGGATGGCCAGTATGAAGAATGTCTCAAGATTCACATTACTGGCCAGTATCTAGAATGGATAATGGATTGCCATATTTAAGGTACAGAAAAGAAGCCAATTTTGCTAGACTGCAGATGGAAAAGGACATAAGAAACTCATAATGAGCCTGGAAATGTAGGTTGGGGTCAAGTTTTGAATTTTTTCTCAACCTTGCCTGTGGGTCTTGTTTTTTAAATTAATCTGAACAAACAAGTTAAGCTTCGAGAGCAAGGCAATCTTCTAGGTTAGCCTGTGTATGTCTATGTCAGGGGTGGGGAATCTGCAGCCTTGAGGCTACATGTGGCCCTCTAGGTCCTAAAGAACTGCACTTGAGGACCTAGAGGGCCACATGTAGCCTTGAGACCACAGGTTCCCCACCCCTGAATTGTGGTTAGCAACAAGCTTCCCAAGTTTTGAGGCGGGGACCATCTTATAGTTATTTATCTAAAACCTCTCTTGACTATTGCAAACTCGTAGGCTGATTGCATAAGCTACACAATGCATCAATTCATATTTGGCCTTAGGTTAATTAGAGATCTCATTCTTTTCCATCCTGTTTTTCATGAAGGATGATCTCAAGAAAATTTTCTCTTATAGCTTTGGAAGAGAATTTAAAACCTAGGGGTGGGGAAGGTAATTTGCCCTACCACAAGCAATCCAATCCATGATTTGTGTTTTGAGATCTCCTCTTAGAGATTTAGTCAATTAGAAGTTATAAGCCCTTAATTAGGATAGAAAAGAATCAGCTGTAGCTGGCTGGTAAAGTCTGATGAATTCCAGAAGGGCTCTTTGTATATTAGAAGAGTTTCATAGTCTGTTCAACTACAACAAATCTAAGTTGTGTGGAACATTTCATTCTGAAATGCTTTAATCATGCTCTGAAGCCTAAATGGAGTTACTCTTGCTGCATACTCTTGACTTTAAGAAGCCTGTTTCTTTTGGTGTGGCTTTTGATGCCTTCAGAAGGGAAGAGGCCCTCTTTCTCCTACTTGTGCTATTCAGTATATCTAAGGATATGCTGGTAAATGTTTAAGAACCAATCCTCTGGGGAAAAAATGTACCCACAGTATACTTTAAAAAAATTTTTTTTTGGAGGCAATCAGAGTTAAGTTGCCCAGGGTCACACAGCTAGTAAGTGTCTGAGGCCTGATTTGAACTCAGGTCCTTTACTCCAAGGATGGTACTCTATCCACTGTGCCATTTACCTGCCCCCACAATATACTTTTAGTCTACATTATTAACATTTTCTCCATTACTTTTTTCATTCTAGACAATCAATAAAGTAATAAATTGAGCACCAATTTTGCAGATTCCTCATTTCCAAGATGTAAATGTTTACTCTGAAAATTTAATAGTTGGTTCTCATGACCCAGGTCAAGCTAGTTCCAACATTGTTTTTCTAATACAATATCTTTTTCAAAACTAGGTTTGGCTCACATCAGCAAGACAGGATTCATGATCACCAATCAAAAATGAAAGAAGACTCCGTCTCTCATGCTGTAACAGACATCACTCTCTAGTCCCTAAGTTTTTCTTTCTGAAGCTACAGGACCAGTGTTGTATAGTGAAAAAAAACCCTAGACTTCGGGATGAGAAGATTGGTTTAATCCCCTATTGTTCTACAACTCCTTGGCACAGTAATTGGAGCATTGGATTTGGAGTCAAGAAGATCTGAATTCAAATCCTGCCTCCCACACTAATTACCTATGTGATGCTGGTCAAATCACTTAACTTCTCTTAGCCTCAGTCTCCTAACTTTTAAAATGGGAATAGCATTGGATCACTGACTGAAAGCTAGAACAGACCCCAGAGGCCATCTGATTCAACTACTTTGTTTTATAAATGAGGAAACTGAGACCTGAGAGAGCACTGTGACTTGTCCAAGGTCATTTACCTGGTAAGTGGCAGGAACAGGCCTTCAACTCACATCTTCTGACTCAAAGAGCCAGTACTTTTTCTGCCGTACCACATTTCCCCATCATATGTTTCATGAGGAAAGTATTTGATAGAAAAATGTCCTAGGTGCTAGAAACACAAATAACAATGGTAAGCATTTATTATTATGCTTATTCTTGCTATAATATTAATTATATTGTAATTAATATACATATACCTAAATATATATTATTGTGTTATATGTTATAATATATTTGTGTTATATAATTGTGTTATAATATTCACTATATTATGTATATTATTATGCAAATACTTTAAGTTTGCAAAGCACTATATATATACTATCTATCTATCTAAAATTTCATTTGGTCTAATTTTGGTACTAACCATCATCTGAGCATTTAGCAAGCTATAATCATTTTGCTGGTGGAGGGTCTTGCCTCAATATTGATGACTGCTAATTGATCAGGGTGGTGGTTGCTCATGGTTGGGGTGATTGTGGCAATTTCTTAAAAGAAGACAACAGTGAAGTTTGAAAGAACTCTTCCTTTCACTTAAACACTTAGAGGCCATTATAGGGTTGTTATAATTGGCCTAATTTCAATATTGTTGGGTCTTAGGGAAGAGTAAGGTCCAAGGAGATGGAGAGAGTCAGGGAATGGATAGTCGGCAGAGCAGTTAGAACACATAAAATATTTATTTATTAAGTTTGCTGCATTATTTGGGCACAGTTCAAGGCACCTCCAAACAGTTATAATAGTATTATCAAAGATGATTGATCCTAGATTGCTATAAAAGATTAATAATAATGAAAACATTTGAAATATTGTTAGAATTGTCAAAATGTGATATAGAAATGTGAGGTTGGAAACAAATGCTGTTGGAAAAATAGCACCAATAGATTTGCTCTATGCAGGATTGCACTAAAACTGAAGTGTGCCTGTGATCGGCTAAGGTAGAATTTGAATTCAAGTCCTTATGACTCCAGTGTTCGATTCACTGCACCACCTACTGACCAAAAATGAAACAGTATCTATTCTCAGGGAGCTAAGATCCTTTGAAGGTCAAGATCTAAAATTCAGGGCAGCTTTGGGAAACTGAAATACTCTCATATCAGTTAGCACCTCCTTCAAAAGATTGCTGCGACACTCAAGTGGGGTAACGTATATAAAGTTCTTTGCAAACCTTGCCACAGCAATGTTAATTGTTTTAATTAAAAAATAAGGTTGATTTTTTTAAATAAAAAAAGCTGAGTTTAAATGATAACAACTCTCCATTACAAAGTACTTGAAGGTTTATAAAATATTTTCCTGACTAAGTAGGTAATAAGGAGGTTATCTCCATTTTATACATAAGGAAACTAAGGGGGTCAGAAAGGATAAGAAGCAACTTACAGTATCTTAGTCAGGATTTGAAATTGGAACGCAATCAGTTTACATTAGTGATGGTCATGGTCATGAGAAATTAGACAAAATGATCTATCAGTGTTTAGGATCTATCTACAAGCTCTGATCAGTCTGTCAGATTTGAATATTTTCTGTCTTCTAATTTTCTAAAAATATTGTCAACTTTAACCAAAACTATTTTCATTAAAACTTATTATACATATTATTGTTGTTTGTTGTTGTTATTATTATTATTGTCATCATCTCACCAAGAATAATTTAACTAAATACTAATTCTGCACACTAAAATATAGTATTGTCCAGCTCTACTTTTAAACCTCCTTTTTTAAAAAATTGCATTGGGTTTTCAAACTTCTGGGTTTTTTAATCTTCTTTGAAATATAATTAGGTTTGGAGAAGAGGGCTGATACATTCATTGCAGATGTCCCAACATGCATGTGGTGACCACTAATGGGGCACATATGTAACTTCTTTGTTCCCCACACGTTCCACAAGAAGGAATTTTCTTTTTTCCTTTTCCTTTTTAAATTTTTTTCCTTAACTATGTGTTAAAAAATTTTGAACTTTTTTTTAAGTTTTGAGTTCCCAATTCTCTGCCTTCTTCCTTCTCTTCCCTCCCTCCTCTTTAAGAAGGCAAGCAATTTGATATAGATTATCCATGTGCAGTCAAGAAAAAGAGGATCAAAAACAAAAAAAAAGCAAGAATAATAAGGCAAATTTTTTAAAAAGTATGCTTCAATATTCATTCAGATTTCATCAGTTCTTCCTCTAGAGATGCATAGTATTTTTCCTCACGAGCCTTTTGGAATTGGCTTAGATCATTGTCTTGATCAGAGGAACTGTCTTTCATGGTTGATCATTCTTATAATATTGCTGTTACTGTGCTTACTTGTCTTTGCATCAGGTCATATAAGTTTTCTCAGGTTTTTCTGAAACCATCCTGATAATCATTTCTTATAACACAATATTATTCCATTACAATCACAAGCCAAAGCTAATTTAGCCATTCCCCAAGTGATGGACATCTCTTCAGTTTCCAATTCTGTGCCACCACAAAAAGAACTGGTAGAAATATTTTTATACATATTATAGGTCCTTTTCCTTTTTCTCTGATTTCTTTGGAATACATGCCTAGTAGTAGTTATTAGGGTCAAAAGGTAGACACAGTTTTTTATAGTCCTTTGGACATAGTCCCAAATAGCTTTCCAGGATGGTTGGATTAGTTCACAACACCACCAACAGTGTATTAATGTCCCTAATTTTTCTACATCTCCTCAAACATTTATAATTTTCTTTTTTACATCATAGTAAGCAATCTGATAGGTGTGAGGTAGTGCCTCAAAGTTGTTTTAATTTGCATTTCCCTAATCAATAGTGATTTAGAGCATTTTTTCGTATGACTATAGATACATTTGATTTCCAGAAGAAGGAATTTCCTTTTTTTAAAAAAAAATTATTTATTTTTGGTTTTCAACATTCATTTTCACAAGACTTTGAGTTCCAAATTTTCTCCCCATCTCTTTCCTCCACCCCACCCCAAGAAGGTATGCATTCTAATTAACCCTTCTCCCAATGTGCCCTCCTTTCTATCACGCAGGCCCCACTCCCACACTTATCCACTTCATCCTTACTTTCTTGTATAGCAAGATACATTTCTATACCTCATTGCCTATATATCTTTTTTCCCAGTTGCATGCAAAAACAATTTTAAAAAATTTTTTTTAACTTTGAGTTCCATATTCTCTCCCATCTTCCCTCCCCACCCACCCTCATTGAGAAGGCAAACAACTCAATATAGGTTACATATATGTAGTTATGCAAAACACTTCCATAATAATTATGTGGTGAAAGATTAACTACATTTCCCTCCATCCTATCCCACCCCTCATTTATTCTATTTTCTTCTTTGACCTTGTCCCTTTTCAAAAGTGTTTGCTTCTTACTATCCCCTCCCCCAATCTGCTCTCCCTCCTGTCATCTTCACCTCTCTTATCCCCTTCCCCACTACTTTCCTGTAGCATAAGATACCCAATTGAGTGTGTATGTTATTCCCTCCTTAAGCCAAATATAGTGAAAATAAGGTTCATTTCTTCTCACTTCTCCCCTCTTTCCCTTGATTGTAAAAGCTTTTTCTTGCCTCTTTTATGTAAGATGAATTACTCCATTCTATCTCTCCCTTTCTCCTCCCAATATATTCCTCTCTTACCCCTTAATTTTATTTTTTAGATATCATTCCTTCATATTCAACTCACCCTGTGCCCTCTATATATCCATATCTGTGTGTGTGTGTGTGTGTGTGTGTGTGTGTGTGTGTGTATTTCCTCCAGCTACCCTAATACTGAGAAAGTCCTTAGGAGTTACAAATATCATCTTTCCATGTAGGAATGTAAAGAGTTCAACTTAAATAAGTCTCTTATGATTTCTTTTTTTTTTTTTAACCTTTTCATGCTTCCCTTGATTCTTCTATTTGAAAGTCAAACTTTCTATTCAGCACTGGTCTTTTCATCAAGAATACTTGAAAGTCCTCTATTCATTAAATACCCATTTTTTTCCCTTGAAGTATTATACTCAGTTTTGTTGGATAGGGTGATTCTTGGTTTTAATCCTAGCTCCTTTGACCTCCAGAATATCATATTCCAAACCCTCCCATCCTCTAGTGTAGAAGCTGATAGATCCTGTGTTATCCTGATTGTGTCTCCACAATACTAGAATTGTTTCTTTCTGGCTGCTTGCAATATTTTCTCCTTGACCTTGGAACTCTGAAATTTGTCTACAATATTCCTAGGAATTTTCTTCTGGGATCTCTTTCAAGAGGTGATTGGTGGGTTCTTTCAATTTCTATTTTACCCTTTTATTCTAGAACAGTGGTTCTCAATCTTCCTAACGCCACAACCCTTTAATAATTGTAGTGGGTGTATCTGCATGTGGGCAGACCCACCTGGAGACAGATAGAAGAGCAGTGTCTTGGTTTCTAAGACCATGGGAAATATGTGTTTTCCAGGGCAACCCCGTGAAAGGGTCGTTTGAGCCCCAAAGTGGTTGCGACCCACAGGTTGAGAAACACTGTTCTAGAATATCAGGGCAATTTTCCTTGATAATTTCTCAAAAGGTGATGTCTAGGTTTTTTGTTGTTGTTGTTGTTGTTGTTTTTTGATCATGGTTTTCAGGTAGTTCAATAATTTTAAATGATCTCTCCTGGATCTATTTTAGAGGTCAATGGTTTTTCCAATGAGATATTTCACATTGCCTTCTATTTTTTCAGGCTTTTGGATCTGTTTTATAATATCTTGATTTCTCATAAAGTCATTAGCTTCCATTTGCTCTAGTCTAATTCTGAAGGAATTTTCTTCAGCGAACTTTTGGACTTTCTTTTCCATTTGTCCAATTCTATTTTTAAAGGCATTTTTCTCCTTGTTGGCTTTTTTGGACCTCTTTTGCCATTTGGGTTAGTCTATTTTTCAAGGTGTTATTTTCTTCAGTATTTGGGGTAGTGGTCACTTTTGGCAAGCTATTAACTTGTTTTTCATGATTTTCTTTTTTCTTTCTCTCTCTTTTTAATTTTTTTTATTTTTTGGTTTACATCATTGATTTCCACAAGATTTTGACTTACAAATTTTCTCCCCATCTTTCCCATACCCACCACCCCAAAATAGCGATCCCACTGTATACCCCATTCCCCAATCTGCTCTCTCCTATATCCTCCCCCATTACCCGTCTGACTTTCTGGCAGGGTAAGTTTTTCATTATTTTCTTGCATCACTCTCATTTCTCTTCCCAATTTTTATTTTACTCCTCTTACTTGATTTTCAAAATCCTTTTTGAGCTTTCCCACACCCTGAGACAAATTCATATTTTTCTTGGAGGCTTGTGATGTGGGAACTTTGACTTTGTTGCCTTCTTCTGGTTGTATGTTTGATCTTCTTTGTCACCAAAGTAAGATTCTATAGTCTGAAGTTTTTTTA
>JAQQSW010014188.1:0-12159 GCA_028646575.1 Pseudocheirus occidentalis | reverse complement strand
TGATCCCAAATACTGGTAAGATACTGGTAGAAGTATCCTGAGAGAATACCAGTTTTAAAAGAAGAGAAATGTGAGTATTAGGTTTAAGTAAACTCAGGTGACTACATATATGTGTGTATATATACATACATATATAATATATGTGTATATGTATGTGTTGCATATTGATATATAAAAGACAAAGTCACTTATTTGTATTTTTAGATGTCCTTTACATTTGTTGTATGTATGTCTTAAATGCATATATTATTCACAGTGAAACTCAGTGGGGAAGACTACATGATATCTTGTTAAATAAGGATTGTAAGTTCAAGCTTCATCAAGATAGAGAATAAACCCCAATGTAATGGAGTGAATAAACATTTTTACAATGTTGAAGGCCTCCCATGGTGAATATTTAGATTTCCTCCAGCCAAAAAAATGCCTGAGTATACTGGGCTAAACATTAACATGTTTTTCATGCTATTCCTAGAGACAAATGCTCGCCTGAATAGGCTCATACTCTTGGGACTGTGATTAATTAATGTTTGTAAAGCATTTTAAAGATGAAAAGCACTTCATAAATTCTAATTATTGTTTATTAGCACAATTATTCCCAGAACTCTATTGACTTTTTTGTGATGACACTTTGGAAATTGACATGTCCACGGCCCATGATTCTAAGCCTAAAAACTCCATTTTATCAGGAGGTATTAGCTATAATGCGTTTGAGATGCTGAAATTAAGGCAGTTTCAGGATGGTCAAGGTGAGGGGAATATTTATAGTTCAAAACACAGAGGTTATCTGTTTGTTCTTCATGTTTGAACTTCTAATATATGAGATATACTTCAAGACTATGGAATTTGTATAAAGAATTGCTTGCACATAAAGTATCACAGGCAGTTTCAAGGGCTTCTGATAGCAACAGTAATTAATTAAGGCAACTTGTATTGCCTTTAAGTGTAATGGTTATGCAATCTCCTAAAGCAACTTTGAACAGACTGATTTTAGTATATTTCTGCTAGTAACATAACATAATTGAATATATGACTGTCTTTCCAAATTGTAGTTTTCTTAACTCCTTAAAAATGAAAGGTTGCTGTCATCCTAAATTTTTGGTGCATGTAACCTTGCTCTCTCATGCATAGCACTTTCTACTACCTTGTAATTTTTCAAAGATCATAAACCACTGAAAATTCTCCCCAAACACCCCCCCACAAAAATGTTATCTTGAGTATAAGTTCAGACTCCAACTGGTTAAGACAGTGATCATAATCACTTAATATTTTATTCTAGATGACACTTGAAAAAAGAGATATATCAAACTAATATGAGTGAGTTGTATCTATCATCTAATGGTCAGTGAACAAGATTTATATTCATATCAAAGCTATCAGTGGCACTAATTTTCAGTTTAACAATATAAACTTGTTTCAGTCTATCAAAAAAAAAAAAAGAAAAAAGAAAAGAAACAGGTTTTAAGCATGGACCTTGATAAATCCCTCCTGGAAATTCCATTATCACTCTGCCACTCCAAAATAAACTCCCTCAAGTTGTTTTCAGTGTGAATGTTAATATTATGCTATACCTTAAAGTCATTCTAATTTTGACAAATTTGAAAAAATAACTAATACTCTTGGTGAGTAAGGATTAGTTCAGTTTTAATACTTATAGTATTAGTACCTAATAGTGCCTGGTACACTGTAGGTACTTAATAAACACTTATCAATTGGTTGAATAATTTAAGACAAATGTGATATTCATAGGGAATTATTCCTTTTTATATCTTAGACTTCTCCCACTTGAAGAGTACATCAGCTAACATGATTTCAAATGTCATCTGTATGTAAATTATTATATTCAGATCTAACCTTTCTTCTTACAATCTATTTCCATGTTTCCTACCTGTAGACATTTCCACTTGAAATATCAACTATTTTCTCAAGCTCAACATATCCAAAACAGCACTACTCACCAGTGCTGCTCAAGATTTGGTATATCTTACTTGAAAAGGGTCAGAAGGGAATCCAAAGAGTGAAATTGACATTCTGTAAATCCTTGCTACCAGTATGGTATTTTACATATTTAATTTTATAGATACATATATGTATGTGTGTGTATATACAGTTGTACAATTACTTGTAATTACCAATATTTTTATGGCAAAGAACAATAGTCTAAAAGCAACAACAAACAACTTGGTTTTGGTACTCAGCAGATAAGAAAATTATCATCCTTCTCTACAACAATGTCTTAAACCTTGTTATATGGAGGTATTAACAATAATGAATTCGATATGGTCAAATTAATACAATTTAAGGATGGTTCAGATGAGGAGAATATAGTTCAAAACACAGAAGTTATCTCTTCATTTTTGAATTCTAAATATGTGAAATAAACTTCAAGAGTATGAAATATTTTTCAATAATGTCTCTCAAAGATTACAACTCTTTGACTAGCATCTACACTGTATAAGTCAGAGCAAACATCTCCTACAACAGTAAAGTGCAAAATGGTTTATCAGTCATATCTCCCTCATGTGGTCTTCATTGTTCTGCTTCTGAGGACAGCCACCACATTGACCTCCAAATGAATTCCAAAACTATAGTAATTATGTGTTTTATTATTTTCTTTAAATAATAGACTTCTCTCCTTTCCACCCTATGGTTAGTGTTCCCTTTCGACAAGATAGTTCCACATACATATAAAAACAAAAATGACTTTGCTGATCAGAAATTGATTGTTTCTTTGTTCAAATAGTCTCAAGATAAACTTGTAGGAGGTGAGTGACAGGAAAACCCAGAATATTCTCCACAACCTGTAGGAATCCTCCTCAGAACTGGTAAACCACAAAAATTATGAGAAATTAATCTTTATAATCAAATATAGGATGAAAAACTGCTTCCAGTTGAGGCTGCAGGGCATGAGAAATGAAGCAGGGGAAGCATGCTTACCCTCCCTGTCCTGATTGGTCCCTAGCTAAGATGAGGACCATCTACTCTTAAGTCAGGTGAAGAAGATCTATAGCTTATCAAAACCTAGCTGGTTTAACTTTTCAGGCTTCTGAGCAAGTATGTACAAGAAGAGTGAAGTATGAGTTGCATCTGAGGATGACATGTGTAGGCATTAAGCACCACACATTCTATCTGTTAAAGTAGTGTGCCAGAGATGGAGTGCCACCACTGTAGAAGCCAGGGTTGACACACTGTTAAACATTTTAGCAATTTCATTAAGGATGAGAAAGTATAGAGATTACTACTGCCTTGTGACTGGTCAATGTGATCCTGCAACCAGTCAGCTGGGGTGGTGATTTTTGTTTGTCTCTGTAGAGTACTTTCTGTTCCCCAGCACTTTTATCTAAAGTAACTTCTGCATGCTCATTTGAAGTCTTCCTTGTTTTTGACTCATTTGTAAGGTCGGTTTATTTTTGGTGAGATGCAGTTTCTGCCTCTAAGCCTGATTTTTTCTATTCAGCTATAAATTACATCTCTACATTTTCATTTTCTGCCTTTCCTTTTGAAACTCTTCTGGAACTAGAGATCTTGGGTGCAGTCTTAAGGCAGGAAGAACTCTTTGGCTCCGCAAAAACCAAGTGTACCTGCACTGAGATTTCTGCTGCTACTGATGCCAAAGCATCTAACTTTTTCAAAAGCATCTGGGCTCCAACCTAATAATCATTGGTTCACCTCTTTTCACTTCCCAAAGCTGGTGAATGGGAACAGCTACATCACCTAGCCCAGCACTATCTACCATGCTCAAAAGGGAGCAGAGAGGTATTACCCCCAGACTTCCAGCTTTCTGTTTACAATCAATGCTCTGTACGCTCTGCCTTCTGTATTGTACATTCAAAAGAATAAACAATGGAAATCTAATACAGATGATAGTCTGCATAGTCTGAAAGTAGCATTCAGTTAATTTGGCTGCAATTGAAATAATAATGGAGGAAGAAGCACTGTGGGCTGATTATTGAAATTAACAATAATCATGTGGCTTAGGTATCACAATATTTTACTACCAATGAATGTATGTCTAAGAATGCAATATAATTTTACGATACATTTATTCATTTATTTATTTATGCCATTTTTTCTAAGGTGTAATAGGGGAGGAGAAAAAAATTTAGAAAATATGGTTAGTTTGGAAAATGTCATTTTACATGAGCTAATTAAAATTTTTAAATTTGAATGACAATATGTGCTTTGAAAGATGTATATAACACTAAACATAAATAATACTTTTGATTCTGATACTCTTCTTGATATTAATATTTCTGCAATTTCCTATGAATTCTATGTATTCATCTATAATTATTGCTCATTGTCTTCAACTATTAAATGTATCAGGAAGTGAGGAGGAAAATTAAACTTCGAAATGTTTTGGATTTCTATCTCAAAGTGCCACGAATCTCTGCTAAGGTTTTCCTTCTCCAGATTAGAGTACAAAATAAGCTTAGCTTTGCTATTGTAAGCCCTGAGCACCTGGTCTATTCAGTTAATATTTCAGATAAATAAATCTGTTGGCATCAGAGATAGAAATATTAATAAGAGCAGCTGACATTAATAAAGCACTTTAGGGGTATAGAACCATTTAATTCACATGATCTCATTTGGCCTTCACAACAACCCTTTGAGACATGTATAGGAAGCATGACACATTAAAAGAAACAATGGGTGAGGATTCTGGGAAGATGGTGAAGTAGTTCAGGAAATTTCAAGTTCTGGAGATTTTCCTCCACAAAGGAGATAAAATAGCACCTCAGGGTAAACATGGAGTGGTTAAAATAAATAAGAGGAAGGGAAGAACAGGCATCCCTCTAGGACAATTAGAAAATCTGAAGAAAAATCCCAGGCCAATGTTTCCTCCAAGTAAAGGGTAAACACCTCCAGGCTAGGGACCACTTGGTTGTTGGTTTTTGTGCTTCCTTCTTGAAGAGGAACAAAATGACATCACCATGCTAGAGTCAAGTTTCAATGTGTCCAGCTGTGACTTATCAGATCTATACATGCTCAGAATGCTCTACTACATGTGTCAGGCACTAACATTCAGTGTGGACATTTGGGGTGAATAATCTAAATTTGTGTAGCCAGCATTTCCTTTAAGCTGTTTCAATTCTGCTTTGCTCATAGAGCACAATACCTTCTCTGATGTGGGCAGACCATACTAAGTAATCCTATGCCAGTGTCTCCCATGTCACACAATCAATTCCAAAACTCTTAACAGAGATCTCGAGAATGTCAGAAAAATCACTTCTTCTGACTACCATATGAAAGCTTGCTCTATGTGAGTTTTCTATAAAACCGCCTTTTTTGCATTCAAACAACATGGCCAGTCCATTGGAGTTGTTGCAATTGCTGAAGAAGAGTTTGAATGCTTGACTGTTCAGTTCAAGTAAACACCTCAGTGTCTGGTACATTTTCCTGACAGATGATCCTCAGAATCTTCCTAAGACAATAAAAATGGAAACAATTCAGTTTCCTGGCATGGTGCTGATATACTGTTCAGGCTTCATAGACATACAAACATAATGTCACCACAATAGCTCTGTAGATCTTCAGCTTGGTAGTCATTCTAATACCTCTTCTCTCCCATACTTCCTTTGGAGCCTCCTAAACACTGAGCTAGCTCTGGCAATACGTGCATCAACCTCATTATGAATGTGTACATCCCTGGAAAGTACACTAAAGGTAAGCAAACTTATCTGTGCCATGAAAAACTTCTTTTGCTGTCACTGATGACTCCTTATATGGATGCTGCGGTGGTGACTGATGAAGCACCTCTGTTTTCTTGGCATTAGTTGTTAGACTGAAATTGGCACAAGCAGCAGAGAATTGATCCATAATTTGTTGTGATCACTAAAACTAGAAGCAAGCTTTGGAGTTAGCCGGATTTGGTGGCTGCCTCAGCTCAAGCCAATTGCAACTTTTATCCATGAGACAGTGACGGAAGTTGGGCATGTGAGCTGAGGAATATCTAGGGAACTTCTACTGACAAGGAACACCTGACACAGCTGTTCTGCAGGAGACTTGGTGGGGGCTAGAATGAACCAGCACCTACCAGATGAGTAGAGAAGCAGTGGGTGGAATGCCACTGGCTGTGGGCACTTACCAGAGACTGGAAGTCTTGGTGTATTCAAGGTTGGAGGGGAGAACTGAAGAATTTCAGAGAACTGAAGACCAGAGGCATCATCCCCCATATTCCAGGATTAGAGGTGATTGTAAAAACTAACCAATTAAAAAATAAATGCATCAGGAAGGAAGGAAGAATCCAACCATAGAGAGCAATTATGGGAATAGAGAAGCCTGGGGTTCATCTTCAGAGGAGAATACTGAAGCAGAGATACCCTCTTCTATCCCAAAGAGTAATGCCAAATGATCACATGCCCAGAAAAAAATTAATTGGAGAACTTAAAAAAAGACTTTACAAATCAAATGAGAGAGATTGAGAACCTGGGTTTGAATTCTTACTTTACCACCCAAATATGGCCTTTAGAAAATTACTCAACCCCTCAGGGCCTCAAGAAAACAAAATGACAGGTGAAATCAATAGTCTCTAAGGTCCAACTCAATCTCTAAAACAATCACATTTGACAACTTAGGAAACTACACTTTGAGAAGGTTAATTGCCTGGAGGAAAAGTGGTAGAGCTAAGGCTCAAGTCTCATCACTCTCTTCTCTGTTAAAGAGATCAGCATCCTACCTTCCCATTGCTCCAGAGTTTCTGATCATAGTAATCTGTTTATGGTCTCCTCTATACTATGTATGCTATACATTTCCTAGCTGTGTCAAAACTACCTTGCTACTATTTCTAACTACTGTTTGCCCCTTTACCCTTTGATCCTAGGTAAAGGCCTTATCTTTTCAAAATCAAAATATTACAATGTGATTGCAACTGACAAAATGTAGCAACTGATTGGAAATTCACAAATAGTGAGTAAAGATGACTCAGAGACTACACACCTAGATAATTTGAAAGCCTGATGGCACCCTCAACAAAAATAGAAAGTTTGAATGAGGGATGGGTTTGGGGACCATGATAATTCGATATTGTCCAAGTTAAGCACCAGATTCTTCTAAGATATCCCAAGTGATAGCTAGTTATATTTTTAGATAAATAAGTAGATAAGGCATTTTGAAGCATTTAATATATGCCAAGCATTGTATTAAGCACTGGGGATGTTGATACAACCAAGGCAATCTCTGACTTCACGGGGCAGTGGAAATATCACAAAAATGAAAGTGCTAAGAGGGCGGTATTCACATTTTGGCATGGTACTGAGATGTCTAGAAAGTAGTAAAGGACCAGCTTCTAGGCAAGATAAGACAAAAGTGAATATATTGAAGTAGGAAGACCTTAGTGGTGGAATAAATTTATAATAGTTGTTAATGTGGAACTGGAGTTTTGGAGAGCATTGGACTAGTTATTTAGATTGAGAGTTATCTACATGGAGATAATAGTTGAGCCCTTGAGAACTGATGAGCCAGTGGAAGAGAACTTGAAAAGAGAAGGGAAGTGAGCCAAAGAGAAAGAATGGGGAATTCATACAGTAAGAAGTCATACTATGGATAATGTTTTGTTTTTGGAGGGCAATTGGGGTTAAGTGACTTCGCCAAAGTCACACAGCTAGTTTTTGTGTCAAGTGTCTGAGGCTGGATTTAAATTTGGGTCCTCCTGACTCCAGGGCCAGTACTCTATTCACTGCACCACCTAGCCACCCCAATACTATGGATAATGAACCAACGAAAGAAATTATAGAATGGTCAAAAAGGTATGAGGACAACTGAGAAAAAAAACTGTGACAAGAGGAAAAATAGGCAGCATCCAGGAGCAAAGGATAATCATCATTGATAAATAATTTGGAAAAATCCAGACTAGTGAGGACTGAAGGAAAAAAAACCCTTCCATCTTCACTAAATGGGGAGACTGAGCAGGAAGGCTTCATGAAAGAGGTGGTATTTTAACAGGATATCAAAGGAGAGTGCCATTAAAGAAAAAAGAGGTGTGGTGTAGTTCAAATCAAGATTTGGGGAATGATTGATTATGAGGGATTAGGAATAAAGTTGTTGAGAAGTCCTGGATAATTATGAAGTGATAAACCTAGGAGGCTAGAAAGATGGTGGTGTCTTTGACTGAAATGAGGAAATTTTAAAGAGGAGAAGGTTTTGGAATAAAGATGATTCAGACTTGAACATAGCTAAGTTTGAGATTGCAATGAAGATCACTTCAGTAATCAAGCTTTGGTGTCTGCCTATGTATTTATAGAACTAAGGCAATATTCCAATACCTTCAGAAAAGAATCAGCCCTTAAAATTTTTACTTTTCCATCTTAAAATAGAACACCTCATTTCTTCATTCCTCAGTATTTCTGTTCTTAATTCTTCTTTTCATTTTCCTTTCATATTTTGGTATGATAAAGACAAAGGGAAAGGTGAGCATAGTTTAGTTCTAAGGGGGAAAAAAGTAGTGTAACCTATCCTTTTAACTTTTGTAATGGAGAAAGCTTTGGGAGAACAATAAAAAGAAAAAAAATAGGCCTATTATAGTGGAGATTTGATGCATTACCATAATGAATCTTTTCTTCTAATTGTAATGTTGAATGGATTCTGGAATGCTTGCCAAGCAACCAGGTCCAAATATGGCTCAAGATTTTTCAGACACTTGTAGGGAAAACAAAGTGCTAGAAATACATCTTTTATTTTGTTTTTCACTCTTTTTTTTCCCCAAGTCTTGTGACATTCCAGGTAAAACTAAAATAACAGATCCCCTTAGGCTCATATTGAGTGCAGAAAGGTCAGATGAATAATAGCTTTGATTTGTAATATTTGGCACTTGACTGAATAGGGAGAGAAGACAGGCAAAAATATGTTTGAGTGCAGCATATTTGTGCATATGTACAGTGTATGTATGCACATGCATTTAAGTATATGTTTGCACATATAAATGGGGCAAAAAATGTTTCTGGCATAATTCTATTATTAGAAAAATAAAATATTCATAGCATTAGTGAAATATATTGTCTATATGTTCATTTATCCCCTACAGAACCTAAAATCAACAATTCAAATTGGGAAAGCTGATTTTTGTTTTCTGCTGCTCCACACATTGAACTTCAATTAGACAGTCTGATCTGACCTTTCATAAATAACTCTGGTCTGCATGGTAGCTGTATTTATAGCTTACTAAGGTATTTTGAAGAGCAGACAGTCGTTCCTTTCATTTTTCTTTTGTTCTTTAACTGACATAGAGAAATATATGAATTCAGTGACCAAAAGAATGTGCTTAGACATTACACTTTGAATTAATTGGTATATGACTTTTCTAAGACTTCACCATTTGGGAAGATTAAAAATTGGGGATTTATTTTTATTTCTTATGTAAAAAAGTAGTATCTGTCTGATCTGTATTTTCAATCATTGTCCTTTCTTTTATACTGCAGGACTTTCATCATAACCCAAATGATATTCATTGGAGGGTTTTTTTTGTAACATACCAAAATATTAAAACATACCAAAACCAACCACTATCACATCTTACACTTTATAGTATATTGTACATCTGAACTCATAGGATCATAGATTTAAGGCTAAAAGAAACTTTAGTGCCTATCAATTCCAAGTCTCTCAAGTTTACACTTGAAGAAATTGAGGCCAAGAGAACTTGAATGGCTTCCACATGGTAACATAGATAGCAAATATTTGAGTTATAATTTGATGGACTCCAGGTCAATCACTCTATCAGCTGCATGACTTATTTACTCATAGTTCAACTAAAAAGAAGAAAGTGTATTTACTTTTTCATTATCTAGGACTGAGATTGTCAAAAATTATGATTATAATTTTTAATTATTAGTTTTTAGATTGTTTTAGTCATTTCATAAATCCTGTTATTTTCACTAAGTTGCATTAATTCATAAAAGATATATCATTTAAAAATACATATGTGTGTATCCAGCTTCATACAGCTAATCATCTTTTACATTCATATTTAACCCTGAACACATTACATCACATTTCAGTGTGCAAGATAATGTTGTAAGACTATCAAATGCAGATGTAATGCCAACCTACATTGTTTGAGAGAGTTTACTCACCTGGGAACTTATTAAACCAATGAAATCAAAGGTTCAGTATCTCCCCCTACATTCATATAGTCTATTTCACCATTATTGATTGTATGAACATCTATTTTCCTGCTAGAATTCTGACCATACAAAATTGTTCATCTAAATGTTTTTGTCAAATATAGTTTTCTTTTTCTTATTGGCATACTGATGGTATATGCTCAGTAGTGATACAACTATCAAAATATATTGTATGTAATAATTTTTCCAAAATGATAATAAATCATTTCCCAGAAGACTCGACTAAATCACAGAGTTATCAACAGTGTGATTGTGCAGCTGTCTTTTTATAGGCTCTCCAACACTAACTATTTAAATTTCTGATCAATGACAATGTGAAGGACCCAAAGTCATGTTGAAGTTCTTTAATTATTTTTTTGTTTAATTATTTTATGCTTCAGACCAATCTTAAAGTGGTTTTTGACTATTTGAATTCCTTCTGGGTTATTGTTTTTTCTCTTTTTTGGCCTTCAGTACAGGTACCATTAGGTATCATAGATATCAGGCATTTAAGAGAAGGAAATGAATATTAATTATGCCCCATAATGTACTTGAGCACTGGGCTTAGCCCTTCAAGAATATTACCTCACTTATCAAGCATATTTAAAGCATAGTTTATTAAATTATCTTTAGCTTCTTTTCTCATTTCAAATGTAAACAATCCTTTTTTATAAATGTATTTAAGGCGTAGATCCAAGATGGGACAGTAGATATGTCAACCCATATAAACTTTTCCAAAATTTCCCTCTAAATAACTTTAAAATAAAGTATCAAGTCAAATTCTGGAGAGGCATAGCCAACAAAAGATCAGTGTGACACATTTTTTCTAGCCCAATACAATTAAGGAGTTCAGCAGGCCAGGTATGTGACACTGTATTGAAGAACTTCATGGAGTGAACACAGCAATTATACTTATGGTAAGCTTTTGAGACATCTTTTACAGCAGTAAGCAGTTTAAGAGTTCTTATTCTAGAGACTTTTAGGAGATTGGATAACAGGTCAAAAAGAGATTATGGAAGATACTGGGCTGGCACTGGACATAGGATTAGGTGTTGTTTAGCATTCCCATTGGCCACATACAATTTCAGGTCACAACTTCACAGCAGAGAGAAGCATTTGTGGATATAAAAGAGTAAGTGAACTGGCTGCAGTTCCAGGGCAGAGTGAAGTGCTAGTATTTCTAGTTGCAGGAAAGCAGGCATACTTCCTTGGAAAAGACCAAAAATCAGTGACCACAACTATCACTGGATCATATCTCATTACACATACAGAAAACTTACAGAACCTGAGAACTAGCTCAGAAACTAGTAATCCCCCCAAAAAGCCTAAACATTGGGATAGTATATCCCCATCCTAGGGGAACACAGCCCATTTTTAACATAAAGTTCTAAGTCAAGAAATAACCTGGTAAAATGAGCAAATAAAAAAAAGAACCCAACCATTAAAATCAACTGTCACTTTGACCTGAACTATACTGATTTGTGATTCTAGGATTTCCAACCGGAAGAGACCTTAAGGACTGACTTAGCCAATCTTAATTCAAAACTGATCTAGAGTGCTGACTTTCCAGGGTTTCTTTTGTTCTTCCCATTGGATTGCAAATAGAATAAGAACAGGGCCTTTTTTTTATAGATAACTTAGTGTCTCAGGTACCTGTCAAAGTATAATATTAAGTACCTGAATGAGTCAAATTAAGACATTCTGCTACCCTGGAAAGAACACTTGCTTAGAGCCAAAGAATCTGGGTTCAAATGCAGATTTGACCTCTCACTACATTTCTGTCCTTGATTGTATGTATTCAACCTTCTGGGCTTTAGCTCCTCTGTCTTCTTTTTTTTTGAAATATTTTATTTATTTTCTTGTTTACATCATTCATTTCCACAAGATTTCGGGATACAAATTTTCTCCCCACCTTTCCCCTATCCCCAGCCCCAAAATGGAAATCCCACTGTAAAGCCTCTCCCCCAATTTGCCCTATCCTATGTCCACTTCCGTTGCCCCTTTAACTTTTTGGTAGGGCAGGATGGGTCTCCCTACCCCAGTGCCTATATATCTTAATTCC
>JAQQSW010014187.1:0-12159 GCA_028646575.1 Pseudocheirus occidentalis | reverse complement strand
TCTGTCTATCATCTATCTGTCATCTATCTATCTATCTACCTGTCTGTCTCTATCAGTACAGATAGACCTAGATCTAGATAGCTACACATATATACACACATACATACATGTTTTAAAATATAAAATTCATACTGTTGAATGACTAAGATTATACACATTGGGAGTTAGGGGGAAGGAATAAAAGAATGAGGGAGATAGTCTTTGTTTGAAATGTAAAAAAAAAAAGCATGTTTATAGGCCAAATACAATAAATTCTGGGGGGAGAAATGCCTCTTCCTTTACCAGTGTTATACGTTTTTATTTCGCCTCCCAGAAACCATTATGGGAAACATAAAAATCCTTTAAAGTTTTTCATGAGTACAGGCTAATGTCAGGGCCATACCTGCCTTCAGCACTGTGAAAAAGACTAAGATAAATGACTGCTCCGATTCCTGCTGCTGGAGAAGTCTAGGAGTGTTAGCTTGGTGCCTATGTGGTGCTGTAACTGAATTAAGGAAATAACAACAACAAAGGACTTTGGTTTTATTTGGGGGTAATCGAGTGATTGGACTAGAGGTAGCGTACCAACGAGTACACTAGTCTAGATGATCTTTCACTGGGCATAGAGGAAAAATGACAATGTAGAAGTTTATCTTTTGTTCTACCATACATGCTTATATAGGTCTTCCATCATTGGCTCTGCCCCAAAGCTCTAATGTTTCTTCCTGTCTAGCTTGTCTTTCTGAAATTCTTCATTTTTTTGCAGGGGTTTGCATCCTGTGGCATGCATTTCAGATAAGGCATGTGAGATGATTTTTAGTGACACTGGGTAAGGTTCTAGATCAGTGGTTCTCAACCTTCCTAACGCCATGACCCTTTAATACAGTTCCTCATGTTGTGGTGACCCCCAACCATAATTTTTTTTTTGCTACTTCATAACTGTAATTTTGCTAGTGTTATGAATTGTAATGTAAATATCTGATATGCAGGATGTATTTTCATTGTTACAAATTGAACATAACCCACAGGATGAGACATGGATATTTGACCTGGTCTTAAGGGAAAATTATGACATTGATAAACTGTACCTTTAGGCCAGAGTCACCACCCAGCTTTTCTATTAAGTTTTTATTACCAGCAGAGATACATTCTCTCAGGCAAATCCCTTGGGATCTTTCTCATCTGTGAAAAGGAGGTTAACTAAGGCTCCTTTTAGTATTAAGACTCTATAGCTATATGTTTGAAGGGATTTTAAGGATTATCTAGTCCTTCTCAGACCTGAAGCTGGAATAATTTTTATAACATCTCTAAGAAATTATCATTTGGCTTCTAACTGAAGGCCTCCCATTACATGGGACTGCAGTACTTCTCAAAGTAGGATATTTGATGTTTTTGAATAGTTGTTAATTGCTAAGAAAGTATTATCTTCTTCCTCATAGTAAACCAATGTCCACTACCTTGTGGTTTGTACAAGTTGGTCCTGATTCTGTACTCTGGGTTCAAGCACAATAAATCTAATCTCTTTTCCAAGTAACAATATTTCAAATAGGTGAAGGCTGTAATCACACCTAATCTCTGCCCACTCACCACCCCACATTATTCTCTTCTCCAGGGCCATCTTCTCTAGAAGGCTTTCGTCCCTCCTAAAATTTTGTGCCTCCAAAATTACATTGGACTAGAAACCAGAGAGTGTGCTGGTAAGTATCTGACAACCAACTTTCTGAAAATGCAAAATGCTCTTTTAAGTATAATCTGTATTATTAACAGTTTCTTCATCAAATTCATATGTCTAGATATTCAGCAAAATAATAAATCAAGCTTGGATTTGTAGCATTTACCAGTTTCTTAGGTATACATATTCACACTAAAAATGTAACAAAAATTCTTGGGAGCACTTAGAGCTGACCCCAGCACTCCCTTCATTCTATCTCCTTCATTCTGGACATTATACTTCTTTTAAGACACTTAAAGTGTGTGTGTGTGTGTGTGTGTGTGTGTGCGTGTGTGTGGGGGGGTATTTTGTGGTCATTATATTATGTTAACAGACTTATGTTTAAGTCAGATTTTTTTTACATGACCATGATCTTACATAGCCTATCCATTTGTTTAGCCATGCAATTAGAATGATTATCCCCTTTACTTCAGCCTCCACATAAATGCCAAAACCATAAAAAAGCATAAGTTTAACCATGTCACTCCCTCACTCATAAATCCCCAGTGGCTCCCTATTGCCTCTAGGTTCAAATACATACTCCTTGTTTTAATGTTTAAATTCTTTTGTAGGACTTCAGCCTATGTTTCTAGGCTTTTAAATGCTCCCCTTCACTTACTACATTCCAGCTAAAATGTTCAACACTTGCTATTCTCCCTATAAGCAGTTCCATATACTATCACAGTCTTTCCATCAGCTCTCCCCACATCTGAAATTTACTCCCTCCTGATCTCTGAATCCCAGAATCCTTAGCTTACTTCAAAGTCTATATCCAGACATACTGCCTCCATGAGTCCTTTTATGACATAGCACTTATCACACTTCTTATGTGGGGGAAGTATTTTGTTTTTATTAATATTTTTCCAAACTAGCTTTATGTAGCTAGAAATTGTCTAGTTCTAAACTATAGATCACGCTGATGTCGGAGACTCTCTATGAAAGCTGAAGTCTGTTTTGAGTCTCTACTTTCCTAGATGAATGCTGGCTAATCAGACAAACTATTTTATGATAACATTATGTTGTGCCCTAATTCAAATTCCAGGTCACCTACCCACAACCTGAACGTGGCCCACCATCAAAATAAAAAGGGGCTTGATTGTGGGCCACAGGTGGGCCACGTTCAGGTAGTGGGTAGGTGACCTGAGATTTGAATTAGGGCACAACATTCAATTCCTAGATAATAACTATGAATCTTGGCCAGAGATTATTTTGTAGACAATGTTTTCACCTACGTTTTGCAATCCAGAAGGGTGATTTTTGTTGTTGCTCAATGGTTTCAGTTGTGTCTGACTCTGTATGACCCCATTTGGATTTTCTTAGCAAAGGCACTGGAATAGTTTCCATTTATTTCTACAGCTCACTTTACAGATGAGGAAACTTAGGTAAACAGGGTCAAGTGACTTGTCCAGGGTCAAAGAGCTACCAAGTGTCCACAGCCAAATTAGAGTTTAGGAAGATACATCTTCTTGTATTCTGTCTTCTGTCCCACACAGCTTCCCTACAGTGACATTACAATATAATATTTTCAAGCTCTTGTCACTACAAGGTAGTGAGAGAAACTTGGGGTGATAGGGAAAGTGGACGTTTTATATTTTCTCATCTTAATATGCAGAAGACCTTTTCTTTTAAAGTTGCAGACTACATGGAGATTTAATGCTCAGAATCAATCACATGAATTTTTCTTCTACGACACTTAAAGGTTATGATATAATACATTACTATCACAAAAATAATTGATTTCTTATTTTAAGCTGGAAACTATTCTTCTGTCTCTTGCAGCGAATCTCCCTCTTGGGATCTAGGTAAATCTCCAGCAGTAATCTCACCACAATAGGGTAGTTTTCAAAATCACTGATTGAACATATTCTATTTGGGCGCTTGTATTACTACATAGAGCCCTTCTTCATACCCGACCCCAATTTTTTCCAGTCATCTATTATGTCATTAATCATTATTGTCATTGTTAGCAACTCCCTCTTCTAATGTTAATAGTGCATCTGAATACAATTCACATCTTTAAAAGTTCGGACTTCTATATAGAATCTTCAAATTTTAGAGCTGGAAACCATCTAGTCCAAATTCCTCAGTTTACAGTTATAGAAACTGAGACTCACAAAGGTACGTTAGTTTGTTGTTAGAGATTGTTGTTAGCAGAGCCAAGAAAAAAGTAAAGTTTCCTGAGCAGTCCCTAGTATCACATCTAAAGCATGCACAAAAATGCACTGGTGGGGAAAGAATAAAAGTTTGGCCAACTAAGAATATCATTCAGATGAAAAAGGGCAACTACATTCTTTCAGTTACTGAATATTATTGGTCAGTCTTTTTAATTGCGTCTGACTCTTCATGACTCCATAGATCTCTGCCTTGGGAGTTTCTTAGCAAAGATACTATAGTGGTTTTACCATTTCCTTCTCCAAAGACAAACAGAGGCTAAGTGACTTGCCCCAAATCCCACAGTTAGGAAGTTTCTGAGGCTGGATTTGAACTCAGGTCTTCCTGAATCCATGGGCAACTAGGTGGCACAGTGGATAGAGAATATTGGAGGTGGATTCAGGCAAACTGAAGCCTCAGACACTTAGTACCTGTGTGACCCTGGACAAGCAAGTTACTTCACCCTCTTTGCCTCAGTTCCTCATCTGTAAAAAGAGCTGGTGAAGGAAATGACAAATCACTATAATATCTTTGCCAAGAAAACCCCACATGGGATCACAGAGTTAGACAAGACTAAAAAGGACTGAACAATAACAAAATTTCTGACTCCAGGTTCAGTGCTCTATCCTTCCTGTAACACCTAGCTGCCCCTTCTGTATATGGCAGCATTTAAACTTTTCACCAAAGAATTTACAGCAACATACAGTTGTGCAGGCTTTAGTTTATTAAGCTGAAAATCTTTTATGCTAGACAAATTGTTTCAAATCAGTTTATGCTATTATGTTCATGAAATGTTTTCAAAATAATGAATTATAATCGAATAAGTTAGTGGACCAAGCTTGGTCATAGTTCCTCAGTTCTGCTTTTAACACCTTTCCAGGTCCTTGGAGACAAGCTTGATAATAGCAGATAGAAAGCTTGTCTTAGAACTGGGAAGATCTGGGTTCGAGTCCCGCTTCTGACACATATTGACTCTGTGACCTTGACTAAGCTACATAACCTCTCAGTAATTTGGCAACTCTCTAAAACTAAATTGCAGAGAAAGTACTGAGATGCATTGGTTATAGAGACTTTCCTTATCTGAGAATTCCCTACATCAATGAAACTGTAGGTAAAGTTCCTACCCCCATCTTGGTCCCTGTGAGGCAAACAATATGAAGAAAGTAAATGCATACACATACATATATGCATATGCATGCGCACACATGTATATGTACACATGCATATATGTGTATATATGCGCATATATAGTATATTAAAATATACACATATATGTATGTATATACACATGCACACATGTATAATATATAAAATATATGTGTGTATGCCTATTTCTCTACATATATGTACATGTGTATATTCTCTCTCTCTCTCTCTCTCTCTCTCTCTCTTGTTAGAAACTTACAGATTTCAGATCAGGAGAGTAGTAAGAAGTGATAAGATTTTACCTTAAATCATATCACTTTAGGTTCAGTGAAAGTTTGCAGATCCCCAGCCTGAGCCATCCCCATGATATTTGGGGAAAATAGCTTTTAAAGATGAAAGAAAGCAGGAGCTGGTTCCAGTGAATACAGATTAGGACCTACAGGAAAACTGCCTAGATCTACTAGAACCAGAGGAAAAGTAAAAATGGGAAGAATCCACTGATAACATACTTAAAGAAATTTACAAATGAAAATTCCCAGAAATGTCTTTGAAAAAAGGAACTTCCAGGTCAAAGAGGAAATATTTCAATGCATCAGAAACAAAGAATTCAAGTGTTGATGAGCAGCATTAAAAAAGTTAGTTAATAGGGGCAGTTAGGTGGGGCAGTGAATAGAGCACTGGCCCTGGAGTCAGGAGGACCTGAGTTCAAATCCCACCTCAGACATTTGACACTTACTAGCTATATGACCTTGGGTAAGTCACTTAATCCCAATAGCCCTGTCTTCCCCCCTCCATAAAAGCAAAAAAAAAAGAGAGAAAAGTTGTTTAAAATAGACCTCTAGCAGTTATTGAATGGGAATAGAAAAAAGTATACTTATTTTCTAGCTCTATGTGACACTTCTATAAAATTTGATCACATAGTAAACCATAAAAACCTTATCTACAAATCAAATAGAAATGTAAAATACATATTTTAATGAATGATCAAAATAAAAAATGTTATTCAATAAAGGACATCTGAAAAAAGGATTAGTAATTAAAGGGAATCTAAATGTAATATTTCTAAAGAATTGATGGGCATATCTTCCCAGTTTTAAGACAAGCTTTCTATCTGCTATTATCAATTCCTAAAGAATTCCTAAAAAAAAGGGCAGACTTTTTCATCAAGGCCCAGGAGCATCTTCATCTGACAAGATCTTGTAAACCCTGGAACTCACACATCATCACTATCTTTTCTCCCTGAAAACCCTCCATTTATTTATTTGGGGTTGGATAGTCTGAGACCTCTTTTCCCAGAGCCTTCATTTAAGGAGGAAGCCAGGTCAGCCACCTCCTTATTTTCCACTAGCCGGCACTCATCTGGATAACTTCATCATCTTGCCTCTTTCCAGGAACTTTCTTCCATCTTCCTCATCTCCACTTTTCTGATTTTTTTTTCTTTCTTTTGGTATGTTGTCTTCTACCTTGCTAGGTTGCAAGCTCCTTAAGGCAAAGAAGGCAAAGATTATCTTTTGCATTTTTTTAATCCCCAACCCTAAGCACAGTACCTGGCACATTGTTTTGCTGTTGTTGAGTTGCTTTGGTGTTCAAGTCTTCATGACCCCATTTGGAGTTTTCTTGCAAAGATCCTGGAGTGGTTTGCTGTTTCCTTCTCCAGCTCATTTTACAGGTGAGGAAACTGAGGTAAACAGGGTTAAGTTAGGGTCACACAGCTATTCTCTGAGGCCAAATTTGAATGCAGGTCTTCCTGATACTAGATCTGGTCCTCTATCCACTGTGTCATCTAGGTGCTTAATATAGTTCCTGACTGAGTGGAAAGCAATGAGAACAATAAACCAACATATTTTTAAGATGCAGTCAAATCAGTCCTTAGTGGAAGATTTCTATTTCTAACCACTTTAAACTACAAAAGAGAGAAAGAATTAATCAATGAATTGGGGTTACAACTAAAAACATATTTAGAAAAGAAACAAATTTAAAAGTCCCAGTAAAACACAAAATTACAAATTCTGGAAATAGACAATATTAACAAACAAAACAAAATATTGAATTAAAAAATAAAACTTAGGACTCTTTTGCAAAAATGAACCATTAGGCAAATTCACTTTAAAAAAAAGAAAGAGAAAAAAATGAAATTACCAGTATAAAAAAATAGGGCATTCACAAAAATAAACAGATAAAGAAAATGTTTATTAATTATTTTATCCTGAGTATTTGTGAACAAACTGGCTAAGCTAAAAGAAATTGACAGATATTTACAAACTCTGAAACATATTGTGGTTTAATTGAATAATTTCAGTAATGTAATTACACTCTCAAAATGGACAGGAAAAAGACCTTCAAATATAGAGGAAAGAAAATTCAAAGTATTCTCCCTAGAATATTTCTTCCTAGAAATCATAGAAGAGAATGGAATATTATATTACACAAAAGGGGAAAACATTTAAGCACAACCCCAAATTATACATCCTGAAACCCAAGTCTATCAATAAAAAAGAGGAGCAATTCAACAAAAGTATTGTAGATACATACACATGCATAGCTACATATCCATGCACATATATAAATATATATATATATATATTTAATTTCCCCAAAAATAAATAGACATAATCAGAGTAGTTGACTTAGAAAAATCCCAAACAATAGAAACATGCAGAAAAGATAAATCAATACAATTGTCAAGGAAAGAATTAGCCATAAAATAAAGCAGTATTTGTTTACAGGTTATTTTTTTTTTAAAAAGGAAGAAAGCTGATTCCACAGGGCTTTGGACAGGGCTCCAGACAGGGCTCCAGGAAGGGCAGGTGGAATTAATCTGCATTAGTGACCTTCTCCATAGCTCTCCCCTTTGAATTATGTTGTTAGCCTCCTGTAGCTTTCCTCTGTGCTGAGAAGGTGACAACAGGCATTGCTCTCCATCAGTACTTCCTTCTTCAGTTCTTCTCTGCTTCCTGCTGCTAAGTATGGGATGTGGGAAGAGTTCTAGGAATAAGAAAACCAAAAAGAAAATCTCATATCTGCAATTTATTTGTGTAACCTTAAAAATTACTTCATTCCTCTGGGCATCATTTCTTCCCCTGGATAATAAAAAGGTTGCATGATTAAACATTTAATGATACTTTAAGCTCTTAAATCATGATCTTATGTTTGACTCTGATTAGTTGCTTTCTCTGCAGTTCTGTTTCCATCCAATTGATGATGTGAATCATAGATTTTCTTCATGCATCTTTGCTCAGCCTGCAACTCTATAATTTGACCCTCCACTAGCACATGGTGGTCATGCTCTTTACATTGGTCTAAATGACCCATGTCTCAGGCATCAGAATGAAACCAAGGGATATACCTAAAAGCTCACTGCCAACAGATCAAATTAGGATATTTATTGGATATAGAATAAATACAGGATGAAAGTGCTGCCATCTTCACAATAAGCCTGTTAGATAGGAATTATTTTATGGATTATCTCCATATTATAGATGAAGAAAATAATGGTCAGAGAGATTTAGTGGCTTACCCAGGGACACATAATTGTGTTTCCAAGGCAAGATTTCAGTTCATGTCTTCCTGTCACCAAATCCAGTGCTTTTTTTCATTCTTCCAGGTCTCTACTCATATAGGAATATATACTTTCTCCGCTATAGTTGCCACAGGTCCCCAGATTCCTAGCCTCTGGTATATGAAGTGGCACCAGAGCTTCCACAAGTTTGGAGATCTCTAGTAGCCATTGGGGACAGGCAACTTTGGGTAGAACACAATTAGATGTGGGTGGGTGGGAAATTTTTATAAAATGAGTAGCACATGAACAAGCCTTGTGAAATGACCCAAATACAGACTACTAAAAGCTTTTCCCAGAGGAACACAAGGAAGCCCAACATATTATGCTTACTAAGTCTCTAGGTCTATCTTTTTAGAAATTCCTATGGGATCTCTCTCAGTAATCCCTTTATAAGCTTATGATGAGTCAGTTCCATTTGCTTCCTCTTAACTGGAGGGCTTAGATGGTGATCCCCTTGTTTCCATCAATATTTCAATAATTGCCTAAGTCTCAGGATTGAGGGATCATCTTAGCTCTCTGACTCTCTATGGCTCTGATTCTCTCTCTACCACATCCTTCCCCCCCCAACTCCCCCCCCCCCGCCCCGCCCCTTGCCACTATAGCATTTGTGCTGAATTAGTCTAATTACCCTAGGTCTGATTCAAGATCTCTATAATAAACAATGGTAGGGGCACTTCGAAATGGGAATGGGCATCTTATCTGGGAGAAGAAAAGAACTAATTTTATCTTGCATATTTTCAAACAATGATATTTTTATTTACATGCTGTACATGTAAAAATATGTCTGGTTAAAATCTGTCTTTTTCTTCTTTGGAAGCTTTGTTATTATCTACTCTTTGGAGCTTTGTTATTATCTACTATCCCCCCTTCTTTATACTCTCACTTTCTTTGACTTTCTTGAAGGAATTGGCTACATTTTATTTTATTTTTTATATCACACAAAGTTCCTAGCACAATTCTAGGCACACAACAGGCAGCCAATATATAATTAGAGATTACTTGATTTCATACACACGTACACCATTTAAAATGTCATCCCATTACCCTTTCCCTCTAGTTCTACCACCTACTCCCTACAAGAAACATTACATGTCAAGTTTCAGTCTACCACCCATATTTTACAACTGAATTATACGTCACTCAAAAATAGGATTTACAATGGAAATGCTGCGTACACAAATCTTCAATCACAACACAAATTGGTTCCTACAGAAATAAATACAATTACTTGCTCCAGATACATCTCAGTATTGTTTTTCTAGCCTTCACATTTAGTAAGAATTGACAGAAAGCACAGCTGTCTAATCTATGTCATGTGGGCAGCAGTTTGGAAAGACAGTTTGTAAGAAAAGTAGAATGAAAGATGGGTGTAGAGAGTGATTATTGAATGAGAGCATATCTCAATTGTGAAAACACAAGGCATTCTGGCTAAGAATATCTAGCCCCCTGGATTACATAGGCTAAAATCAACAAGTTTAATGTGTTAGAAGAGGGTTTTCTATAAAATGATGCTTTTTAAAATGATCAATATCAATTAATTTTCCCACATAAACTTTGTACTTATTTCTAAAAGTGAATGATGGAGTTTGTTAAACAAGGCAGTGAGTGGACATTTTAATCTTCATTTTTGAAATGCCAGATTTTTAATTTAACAGATTCATTCATTTAACAAATACTTATTTTCTACAATGTTGAAATAATAAGTTGCGTTCCTTTTCTTTAAGGATTATAGAAAATAAAAAAAGGTAGAATGGCTTCCCAAAAGCAGCTTAGTCTTGAAGGAGAGGTTCAATGCTTAATATTATACAAAAAGCTGCAATAAATAGAGTATCATAAATACATGAAAGGTATGAACAAAGGGCTGAGAATTCATAGGAAGAAGAGGTTATTTGAATTTACATATTTAAATAACTTTGACATCTTTATCAAAAATAGAAAGAGAGACAATTGATGAAATGAATATAGAATGTAAGTCAGTACCAGATTGTTGTCATGATTACCACTTTATAATGTAGTGTGAAATCTGATACTGCTAATGCTCCTTCCTTCACTTGTATTTTCATTGATTGTTTTGATATTCTTGACCTTTTGTTCTTCCATTACTGTTTTTCTAGCTCCATAAAAATACTTCTTTGGTAGTTTGATTGGTATGATACTGAATAAATAAATTAACTTAAATAGACTTGTCATTTCTCTTACATTGGTTCAGTCTACCCATGAGCAACTTATATTTCTCCAGCTGCTTAGATCTGTCTTTGTGTGAAAACTGTTTTGTAATTGTGTTGATATAGTCCCTGGGTTTGTCTTGGCAGGTAGTCTCCCAAATATTTTATAGTGTCTGTCTTTGTTTTAAATGGAATTTCTCTTTCTTGGTCTTCCTGTTGGGCTTTGTTGGTAATTGACAAAAAGGCTGGTGATTTGTGTGAGTTTATTTTTTGCCCCCCAAATTTGCTAAAGTTATTAATTTTTAAGCTAGTTTAAAAAAATTATCTAGGGATCTTTTAACCATCATATTATCTGTAAAGAGTGATCCTTTTGTTTCTTCATTGCCTATTTTTATTCCTTCAATTTCTTTTTCTTGTCTCATTGTTATAGCTAGCATTTCTAACACAGCATTGAATGATAGTGGTGATAATGGACAACCTTGCTTCACTCTTGGTCATACTGGTGAGATTTCAAATTTATCTCCATTATAGATAATGTTTGATCTTGATTTTAAATTGATACTACTTGTCATTTTAAGAAAGGCTCAATTGTTTCCTATGCTTTCTGGTGTTTTTAATAGAAGTGAGTGTTGTATTTTGTCATAAGATTTTGAATCTGTTTATATAATCATATGATTTTTGTTGTTTTTAGGAAAACATTCTTCATGCTTTGTAAAGGTATAACAAGATATATCTATCATTGTACTTCATTTGAACACATTAACTCCTTGTCTTTCTGTTATCTTATCAATTGGCCTGAATTGGGGAAGAGAAATAAATTGGTCAGGGACTGACTCCCACCTCTAGATATAAAATGATGGCCTAAATCCTCTGAGGCCATCTCACCGCTAAATTTTTTGTCATATGATAAAATAGATGATGTGACATAACAATGCGTCTCCAGATACATGATGAATGCCTAGCATTTATTGAATAGAATTGGATGTCTTTCTATCTTCTGGTTTCATTTGTAATGAGAACATCAATATAGACATACATCCCTTCCTTCAGTAATGTGTCAGTTTGTTAATCATTGAACAAAGTCATATTGAATATCTACTGTTGACATATTGAATACTAGTAGTTAGATTAATATTTATAGATGGTAGAAGAATTTTGATTCTTGTGCAGCTCTCTTCTCTTTACTATCACTATACAATTAACCACTGTATCACAGAGCTGTGGAGCATGGTATTATAAAGCTATGGTAGCTTTTATAATTGCTTCTCTTTCTAAATGCTCACAAACCTTCCCATTAATGATACATTTCAGAATTTCTTTTAGGAATTTAAATTCACTATTATATGTCTAAAGGCTTTACCCATTTCCTTTTTCTTGTGGAGGAGTGGGTGGGTAGGTGTAATAGTAATCAGTTTATCAGATACTTAGCACTTAGTAACTTAGGGCTA
>JAQQSW010014186.1:0-12159 GCA_028646575.1 Pseudocheirus occidentalis | reverse complement strand
CTAGCTGGAGAGATGTGGTACCTCAAAGTTGTTTTGGTTTGCATTTCTGGAATCAATAGAGATTTAGAGCATTTTTTCATATGCTTATAGACATCTTTAATTTCTACCTCTGAAAATTGCCTGTTCATATCCTTTGACAGTTTATCAATTGGGAAATGACCTGTATTCTTATAGATTTTACTTAATTCCCTGTATATTTTAGAAACGAGGCCTTTATCAGAGACACTGGTTGTAAATATTCTTTCCCAATTTTCTGCTTCCCTCTTACTCTTGTTTACATTGGCTTTGTTCATGCACATCCATCATATTTTCTACTACTTTTCAGATCTCCCCTCATCCTTCCTACACACAAGCACCTTCAGTGCTCTGGGCTAACTGTATTGGTAGGTTTTATAATTCCTGGATGTACCTATAGCCACTCAGGTGTGGTTATGAATACTAGGTCTGGAACCTCTCCTACACATAGCCAGGTACCTTTATTCCCGTGTATTATATAATAGTAGACTGACACATGAGCAGAGTGTTGGTGATCTAAGTCATCATGTGGAAGAGACTCAAGACCATTTAACTCTCCCTTATTTTCTCAAGGCAAGATAGAAGAGAGAAAGAAAGGAAACATTTTACCACGATGATGCTTTTCCTACTACCCCAAATTCACCAGAAACTATAGCTCTTCATATCTCCCTGTGCTCCAAACAAACTGATTTTGTTCAATGAATAAGTTATTCCATACACACCATTTCTTCTTTTGAGAAAAGATCCTACTTCCACATACAGTGTTTCTTTTCAAAATGGAGTGAAACAGATATAACAGTGACTTATATTCATTTTATATTGGTTTAAATACTCTGATGAGAAACAACCTGAATATGATGGAATACATTCAGCAGCCCAACTGAACCCCTACAATGTTCCCTTCAGATTTTAAAGTAACTCTTGAAATTAAATTTTGGAGTGGCAGAATGAACAAAAGGTCAGAGTGGGACATTTTTCCAGCCTAAGACAATTTGGGAGGTCAGTAGGAGAGATCTGTGACACCAGTTTTGGGGCTGGCCTGGAGTGCAGCAGTGGCAGCACCAATGATAGACTTTGGAGGTGGCTGCAACAGCAAGAGCAAAAGCAACTTTGGAAGCTCTCAGCCCAGAGATGGTAAGGGGTCAGACAACTGCTTAGAAAGGGAAAACAGGGAAACCTTTGTGGCACTGGGTACAACTGACACTGATTACTAACTCAATTGTCCATGCACAGTTCTAGGTCACGGCTCCAGAGTAAAAAGGAATACTTGTCCTAGGTCACAAGGAAGCAAGAGGCCCTGGTTGCTTTTCCACAGGTAAAGACAAGAGTACAGATCAGGACAGCAGTAGCCACACCTCTCTCCAGATCACTTCACCTTGGAAGTAGACTCCTAGAACTAACTTTGAAAACAGCAGCACAAAAAATTCTGACGCTTGGGATAGTGCCTCCCCAACAACAATGAGCAATGTTCAACTTTAACATATACTTCAAATCAAGAAATAAATTGGAAAAAAGAGTAAACAAAAAAACAAAAAAGAACTCTGCCATCAAAACCTATTATGCTGGCCAGGGAGATTAAGACATAAACTCAGAAGAAGACAACAATGTTAAAAACAGCTACAAGCAAAGTCTCAAAGAAAAATGCTAATTGGACCCAAGCCCAGCAAGAATTCTCGAGAGAAAGCAATCATAAAAAAGGAAAAGGACCTGTATATACAAAAATATTTATAGCAGCTATTTTTGTTGTGGAAAAGAATCAGAAATTGAGGGGATACCCATCAACTGGGGAATGGTTGAACGAGTTGTGGTGTATGAATGTAATGGAATACTATTGTTCTATAAGAAATGATGAGCAGGCTGATTTCAGAAAACAAGTTTCAGAGATTAACATTTATATTCCCTTTGTGGCATATAACTATAAGGGAGTACTACTGTGTTATAAGAAACAAAAGTGGGGTAGTTTCAGAAAAAAAAGCATGGCAAGATCTATCTGAACTGACACAAAGTGAAGTGAGAAGAACTAGGAGATCATTGAGCATAGTAACAGCATTGTTATAATGATGATCAACTGTGAAAGACCTAGCTACCCTGATCAATACTATGATCTGAAATAATTCCAAAAGACTCACGATGAAAAAATGCTGTCCACCTCCACAGAGAGAACTGAGGTATTCTGAGTACAAATTAAAATATAATTTTCTAGCTTTTCTTTTTTCCTTTATTTTTAGAGGTTTTTTCATGATATTGCTAATATGGAAATATGTTTTGCATGATTTCACATGTATAATTGATATAATTTTGCTTGTCTTCTCAGTGTGTGTGGGAAGGGCAGGAGGAAGGGATACAATTAGGAACTCAAAATGTAAAAAGAAAATGTTAAAAATAAATAAATAATAAATAAATCCCCCTGGCTTTAAAAAATTACTTTCATGGAGGAAAAACAGACTTTGTCAAATAGTCTTATGTGTGATTATATACATCATCCTATTTTTTAAAAAGCCAAATGAACAGAAAATTATACTTCTGCAAGGGATTTGGACAGCAAATTATTACCAGATGAATATTGAAATGGGCTAAGAACAAAACTAGATTGTCATTTTCTTTCAATGAATTACATATTTATAATAAAAATACATGATTTAGAAAAAATAATTAAGAATCATTTTTTATGACCAGTTAAAATTTCTGACTACTGAATTTTAGTTTTCCACTCCAAAGTTGAAAATGCACAATATTCTTTAAACTGTGCCCCTTAGCCTACCTGGAGGTAGGTTTAAAAAAAGTCATGGAAATTTTTTGGTGTAGAGATAGATTTTGTTACTAATTGACATAGTGGTGGGATTGTTGTGTGTGTGCACATGTGTGTGCTTTTATTAAATTAAATGATTATTCACCAAGGCTCCCAAATTGAATTTCTTTGAGACTGCCTGAAAGTTAAGGGGAAAAAAGGGCCAAAACAAAAACCTGCCAGCTCTGGATTTTCTTCAAAATGTACTCTACAATTAGCTTTATCATTTACTAATTATGAAATCTAAATAAAAATATAGAATTATATACCTTCATACCATAGTATACTTGGAATAGCATATGTAAGTTTTGTGTTCTCTAACTTTGCATGCCCAAATCCTAGCCTTCTCCTTTTGCTTGCTCTGGCTTTGCCTCTGTTTCAATGAAAAGAAAAATTTATGGGAACTGAAACATTCAGGCCATCTGCTTCTCTGGGGGCCATCTTGCACACAGGAGAGAACAACACATTCTGTATAGACATCTCAGTGACATACCTACAGATATTATTACCTTTGTGTGATAGAATCTGATGCAGAAGGGGAAAGTGATCATTAAGAATGATGAGTCAGAGGAGGTTCTATTTTATAACTATCTTTTAAAAACTGATATTGCTTTCAAATATAGCAGGGATTTTCTAAGCACTTGGCATTTTTGGATAATGCTAATAACAATTGTGCTGTATGAATTAGGTCACAGGATCCACACAGTTGTATTGTGAGTTGTTAGCTAGGAATATTATATGTTCTTTAATAACTCCAATCCATGTAATAACAGGATTCTATGTAGTATTACTCTTTATCTTATTGCTTTCAACATTTATATAAGGCCCTTGATTCTTTCTGGATTCTATGCACACACATACATAAAATTTTATATAATACACATACATATACACACACACATATATACACATACACACACACACACACACACACACACACATATATATATATATATATATATATAATAGATATCAACAGTTTCAATGAGGATGTATCTCCCTTGTTTAAATGAGGTAGTAGGACCTACTCTGTCAGACAGGACTGAAATCCCTCTTTAGGTATTTACTAGCTTTGTGTCCCTGGCCTGGTTACTGATATTGTCAGAGAGTAAGTTTTTGTTTTGTTGTTTTCAATCTGTAAAATGGGGACAGTAATACCACATTTCTCTTAAGATTGTTGGGAAAATGAAATGAGATTATGTGTACTTCTGAATATACATACATGTGTATATGTATATACATGTGTGTGTGTGTGTATGTATGTATATGTGTATGCTAGAGCACTGACTGGGAGTCAGGAAGACCCAAGTTCAAATCTGGCTTCAGATGCTTACTAGCTCTGTGACCTTGGGCAAGTCATTTAACCCTATTTGTTTCAGTTCCTACTCCATAAAAATTACCTACAGAAGTAAATGGTAAACTACTCAAGTATTTTTGCCAAGAAAACCCCAAATAGAGTCATGAAGAGTTAGACACGACTGAAAGGATTCAACAATGACAAGTATATACATGTGTGAGTGTGTATATATCTTTAAAAACTTGAAAGTGCTGTGTAAATGCCAGCTATGATCATTATTATGTCTGTACTCATTAAATTTTTGAACAAAGCTATTTCTGAAATCATATATATGGCATGGAATCTTGTATTATTTCCATGTATGTGTGAGAGACCTCTTTTCAGAAGACAGCTTTTAGTACTACGTTTTGAGTTAAATGTTTTCTTTTTAAAAAAATCAATAAAAAATTTGCCATAGCAAGATATTCCATTCTCCACCGCTCCCAGTGAGCTATGTGACCCTCAAGATGTGTACCAGAGTCTTAGTAGGCTTAAAGCTCAGCATGAGTCAGCGTCCAATGTAACTCAGGCTATTTAGAATGGCAGAAATTAGAAAAATAAAAAGATATCATCAAAACTTTTCTCAATCCTGAGCCTTCTTTTCTCAGTCCTGAGCTTTCTTGTCTTCTACAGTTTTGGCCAATTGATTACATTCGCCTCTGTATACTTTAGAAGCAGCTCTAGGTGATACAGTGGAGAAAACAATGGGGCTTTAAGTCAGTAAGACCTGAGTTCAAATTTGACTTCTGTACTAGCTATGTGATCTTCAGCAAGTCAGTCAACTTCTGTCTACCTAAGTTTCCTCAACTAAAATGGGGAAAGTGAAAGTACCCACCCCCCAGGACTGTTGTAAAGATTAAATGAGATGGTATTGGTAAAGCATTTAGCAGTGCTTGGCACATAGAAGGCACTCTCTGGGCTCTCCTTCTGTTTGACTGCTCCTTCATAAATCTCTTTTCCTGGTTCAACATCTGTGTTACTTGGACTAAGTATGAGTTTCCTCCAAAACCCTGTCCAGGGCCCTCTTGCTTTTGTCACTCTAGTGATCTCATCAAGTTCCATGGGTTCATTTATTTTTTCTGTAATAATAGCATAATATCTATGTAGATGATTTTCAGAGCTCTCTCTCTCTCTTTATCTCTCTCTGTCTCTGTCTCTCTCCATCTATCTATCTATCTATCTATCTATCTATCTATCTATCAATCATCTATCTATCCTATCCATCTACCTTTCTTCCCACATCTATACATCCAGCCCTAGTCTACATATTGAGCTTCAGTCTATCATCACGAAGTGCCTTTTGGAAACCTTGAGTTGGATGTTGTATATGCATCTCAAACTCAGAGAGTTCAAAACAGAACTTATACTTTTCACCCCTCTTCCCAGAACTTTAAACTTTCTGAAATTTTCTATTACTGTCAAAGGTGCTGCCATCCTCCCAGTCACCTAGGCCCATACCTTGATATCATCCTCAATGTCTCTCTCTAACTCACCACAGATATCTCACACATTGCAAATCTTGTCTGTTGTTCCCACTTTCACAATATTTCTTTCCTACCTTCTCAGATCTCATATATATCTTTCTTTCTCTTCACTCACATACCACCACAACCCTCCTTCAGATCCTTATCACCTCTGGCCTGAACTATTACAATAGTCTTCCAATAGGTGTCAAGTTTATCACCACTCCAATCCATTCTCCACTCAGCTGCTAAGTTAAATCTCCTAAAATGTAGGTCTCTTATGACACTCTCTTGCTCAGTGGGTTCTAAAGGCTCCCTATTATCTGTGGGATAAAATGTAAAGTTCTGTGACATTCATTGATCTTTATAAGTTATCCCCTTTCTGTCTTTCTAGTGTTCTAACACTTTATTCTCTTCTTCATCCCTTTTCAGCAACACTGACCTGCTTCTGATTCATTGAACGTGAGGCTTCATCTCCTGTCTTTGTGTCTTTTCACTTGTTGACTCCCCTTTGTGGAATGCCCTACTCTCTCAGTTCCACTTCCCTGTGTTCCTTCAAAACTCAGTTTAAATCTCACCTATTATGGGAGAACTTTTCTGGTACCACCAGAAGTTAATATCTTCCCCTCCCAGAGTGACTTTCATCTACTCTGCATATATCTTGTATCTACGTAGTCATTTACATGTTATCTTCATTAGAATATAAGTTGTCTGAGAACAAAGATTATATTTTTGCATTTCTTTGTTTCCCCTTGTGCTTAGAACAGCAATAAGTGCTTAATAGATGTTTGTTAATTGACTGATGGGATGCCTTTGATATAGAAACAGATCATTTTCATATTTTTCAGAGGTAAAAATGTGTTTCATTTTGAAATACCTAAGATCTGCTCAGTTACTCAGTCTGTCATCTTGTGCATTTCTTTGAAATCTTCCCCTATTTGAGATATATTAAGCCTATTGCTGAGTGCTTTTATACCTTGTCACTTTCAGCATAGAGGTCATCTGTTCTTGGTCAAGTTTGCTCCTTTTTCCTGACTATATCATCATAAAAATCATTAACCCCTCACCTCCCTCAGTGTCACAGAACTGTTGAGAGAAATGATTATTTTTCTTTTATATTAATCAGTTATTGAGTTAGGACCAGAATTTTTTCAAAAGTTTGTAAGTTGTTGCAGATATTGAACTGAAAGATATTGTTAATGGATGGGAATGCCCAAATCTGGGAGGGTGGGGGTATGTACATGTTTTTTGATCCTGGGTGGTAGATCCTTCCCAACTAGAAAACCTTACAAAGAATTTAAGGACTCTGACTCACTGTGCTTTAGTCAGGTCTGTGCAGAGGTGTACCCTCTTCCTCTAGATTACCTAGATGGGGGCAGTCTGGATAAGAGATAAGTGTTTGTCCAACACTGATTGATCAGTCACCCTAGTCCATCATTAGAATAAGCCCACCTCTCATTATAATATTAATTCTTTTCATTAATTATTAAACAATCAAAGTTGATTGCCACCCTTAGGAACACCTCCTCTTCTAAGGACATGTAAGTGTTGAGTGGGACCCATTAGAGGTCTTTGGCATTTGAGAGTGCCACTGACATGTTTTATTAATTATTAGTTAGTAAGATTAACAAAATGATTTATTATCCAGAAACTATGTCTCTTGAACTTTTTATGTGTTACACTGGGGAAAATATATGTAAGTTTTAAACAAAAGCAAGATTTCCTAATGGTAGTCAGAATCTTCAAAAATCCCACTTACAAATAATTCTATATTCATTGAAGAAGCATCAAAATGCTATCAAAGCAGACTCAGTAAAGTCCACCATAATATACAATAAATTGTTCTAACATCTTATTATTGTGTTTGTCCTTTGCTTTCAAAGAGGACCGTGGCATCAGGGATATGATGACATCACTTGCAGTTGACCTGGATTTGAGTGAGGGAGGGCTGTGCAAGGTCACCAGCCTCACTTTCTCCTCCAGAGCCATCTGGGTCTAGTGGCCAGATATTCATCAGGATGAATGGAGATGACCCAGGGTGCAATGGGAGACCCTTGTCCTTTTAGACTAAGACCTTTTCAGGTTCTCATATATCTAAAAAGGAATGCTTTAAAACTCCAGGGGATCTGTCATCTTATTGATAATGGTATTTGGTTTATAGGTATGTGCTGCTAAACAAACCTGTCTTCTTCAGCTGTGTGATTATTTTTCATGCTCTTTTTAGAAATCCTCTATTGAGGATCTGCCTAACAAACTGGAGAACTTCTTCTAGATCTTTTTATACTTGGAGTACACCAATAATTGTGGGCGGTTCAGCTATTATTGTGTATGAATGCAGCCTTTGGTTCTCTTCATGCATGTCCTTAATGATATCCCTTATACCACTTCTTCAGTGTAGCTCATCCTTAAATATATATTACAGGATTTTTGCACCTTCCATGCATCTATTACTCATCTATAATTTTAACTTGAGACTGTTGTGTTGTTCCAAGATTCACAACAGAGTATCACTGGAAAAATATTTGTATTGAAATTTTTTTCTCCTCAGATAAACATAAAAAATACTACATAAATTCCCAAGATGTTTTGTATCCTCTCCTTTTTTTCTTATTCTTTTTTTGTACCCAATATTTTGTGCATCTGTAGAGAATGTTCCATAAAATTCCATGTCATTATCTGGGCAATAGGCATTATTTGTCTCTCTTGTAAGGAACATAAGGTATTAGCAACATAGATTTAGAGGTGGAATTGACCTTGGAGGTAGTTAGGTTAAATTCTTCAGTGATTATCAGTCTTATTTAGGAGGTTCTGAAATGTTTTGGGGCTTAATACTTAATCAAGATTTACTCAACAAATAAATATTTGGAGTACTTAACCATTTAGGTGAAATCATCCTCCTTCCATTTGAAATCTGTGCTGTATATACTCCATGACAGTCATAAACACCACTGGCCAGCATGTATTACCTTGTTTTATCCCTGTATTAATATTAATAATAAGACTGTCTTTAAATAATGTTACTTCTATAGTTCTATTTTTACAAACATCTTATATTATTTTCATGTATGCTTGGAAGCCCCTCTTTTTTAGGGAAAAACTCTATAAAGAAGCATTTTACTCTAATGAATCAAGTATTTTTTTCATAGTCAACCAATACTAAGCACTATGTGATCCTGTATTTCCTACTGTCAGCTGTGTGACTGCAAAATGGAGTCTACAATACACTATTATCTGTGATTATTTTTCCATTTCCTCTTTATAATTCATCAAGAAAGTCCTTAATGTGCATATATTATTCTTATAAAGATTTTGTAGAAGTGAGAAGTAGGCATATGGATCAGTCAATTATTGTTATTTTCTATAAATCACTTTTTGGGGAAATAATACATCCCTTTTTTGTTTTTTCTCCCAAATATTGTAGCATTCTGTCCTGTCTCAAGTATCTTGAGTACGACTCCCTCAAAATGTTCAAATTTTTGACACTTCTGGTATGAACCTCCTCTGTTCATACTTGAACTTGTCCACCTCCTCTTCTCATTCTTGTATTCCTTAGTGCTCTTTCTATTTCCTCTTGCCTTCATTACAGGCTGTGATGTAACCACCTGACTGTGATATTTCTACTGACACTGGATGGAGAAAATATGTCATTATGGAAAATTTGTCAAATGTTTACCATTTTTCATCTATTTATTGTCTTTCTAGCTTATTCTCAATGTTCTCAGAATTACCTGGTTTAAATGGATCTCTGACCAGCCTTTTGATAAACTTATTTTTCCTTCATTGTTTCTAAGGGTTTTATGAGATGCTGTGGCTCATAATTTTTCATTTTATTTTACCATAATATTTTACAAATGAATTTATATTTTTTTATGTCTCTGTATTGGAATACATCAAAGTGTGGGCTCACTCAGATTATTTCTAGTTTCTTTTAGCCTCCTTGTTATGGTAATTTATTGTTCTGGATTAAAATTCTTCAGAAAATGGTCATGGCCTATAATAGATATCTCTATTTCTCCCATGACTTTCCATTTTTTAAAGCATCAATCAATAACTTGTTTTTAAAAATCAGGTCATGGATTTTAATTGCACAGTTTAACTTTTTATTTATATTATTTTTCCTAATTTAGTGTTGATTTTGATCTTGGCTCTCACAAGTCCTATAATGCCCAGATGCTTATTCAGAAATGACTCACATCAGTAACCAGTCATTCTCTGTCAAAATAAAGTTTGATATTTCTTGATGTTATTTGGTGCTTGTCATGCCCCATACTTTCAAAATCTCTTCTTGAGGAAAGGATTCTTGGTATATAGATATTGGTATAGACACATCTATATACAAATCTATGTGTAGTCTATAAACTTCCATCCTTTTTTTGGGTTCATATCTCTGAACCATATGTTTTAACATTTTTCTAGTGTGCAAAAAAGGGAACAGATGTTCCTTTAACAGACCTATGCCACCTTTGAGTTGAAACTACTTAGTATTAATGTAGATGTTGATTTAATTTAGTTGCTCTTATTGACTTTGCAGAATTTCTCTTTCTTCTCATATTTTGCCATGAATACTGGCACCTAAGTGATTATTCTCTTTATGATGGTCTTTTCACAAATGCTTATTGTGAGAACTACAACATAAGATGATCAAGTATATCATGAAAATATGTTGCATTTTGCTTTTATACACATCAGAAAACCAATCCCATCAACTCTGTTGCAGCAGTAACCAAGGAGCCATTCTAACACTTAGCTCCAATTTTCTCAGATCTTCTATTTCTTTTTATAATGAGAAAGTCAAGATTGCATAGATACTCCAGAAGTATGCTGTTTTGTTGATCATTAAATAAGGATTTTACATTTAAAATATCAAGAGTTAAGTCAATGTTTATAGATAGTAAAAAATCAGTGAACTTCCTAGCAATGTTTGTCTTCTTTTCTATCCCTCTGCCTCCATGGCTACAGAATCATGAAGGACTATACAAGACTTGAGGCTGTTTTATATTTCTCTTTGCTTCATGGGTTGTTGTTGCCAAAGACTTCATAAAAAAGAGGCTGAACTACTGGTAATAAGACTTTCCAGACTTAGGCTGGTTATCAAACAGTAGATACTGGTTATTACTAGGAGTATTTTTCAAGTTTTTCCAACATAATGGCACACAGCATTAACTTGATCTTCAGGAACCAAGATCAATTTCCAAACCTTGATGATGCAGTAGAGCATCACTTTTGCAGGGGTTGCAAATCATAGTATCCATATTTAAACATGGGACTAAATGAGTCCTTTTTAAAATTTGTCCATCAATATGCCATATAGTCACATGCTTTCAAAAGTTAAAATTGTCAGAGGAACAATCAGTATTCATCTAACTTAAAAGACTAGTGAAGAGTTCATGACATTTCATTAGAATTAGGCTTTTTCATTTCTTTACAAATCTTCAAGAATAACCCTTGACTAGATACTGCAAAGCAGATAACTAATGGCCATAGGGAGTAAGTAGAGATGGGTCATTTGTACGGGAGCAATTTGAGTTGTTAAAACCACCAGATCAGATCTTCCACTTTCCTTTCTGCAGCTGACTTGCAATCAGTGACTCTGACTAATCATCCCCACCTTTAATTGAATAGAGGTACTTTATCTTCTGGGATTTCTCATTTCCTTCTGGTTTCCCAGTGATGAAAGAAGGAGGAAAAGAACGAACCAGGTGAAGAAGGGAAACTTCACTTAATTATCCCCTATATAAAGACAGTAAAGATGGCATCTACTATTGTAGAGTCAAATTCTGTTGGGTTAATTCAAAGACTAGAAGTCAGCACCAAATTGTAAGTCATATATTTTTCTGTACAAGATTAAAACTTTCCTTAAGTATTTTAGAAACTGCTGAATTTCTAAAATTCTTCTAGGTTGATCCAGAGTTTGGTTAACTTAAGTAAAGGTACAAGTCAACCATCTTGATAAAGATGGTACTTCTTTAGTTGTATCCTGCTGTGACTGTTCACTTCCTGTGGCTTTAGGATTATGCAACATTCAAAGGAAACAAGCCAATATACATCCTGTATGACAGAGAGCAAAGAAGAGATGATTCTGAGAAATAATAAAAAAGAAAATTAAGCTATGAATAAATAATTGAAAGTGCATGATCTAATCTTATTGCTTTTATTCTGCAAAGGAACACAATATGCATGTAGATAATTATGTTTTAATATCTTTTAAAATTAGAGAGACACTTTGCCATTTAAAAAATTCTACTTATTTCACCTAAATGTTTAACTTAGTGTTTTTAGTTTTGTTTTTTTTATAACTTGCACACACGTCAAATACACTTTTTTATTTTAATGATAATAAGTTCCTAAAATGAACATTAAAATTAATATTGACAATCTGTCCACTATGAAGATGTCCTGTATAATCACACATCCATAGCCTGTATTGAACTGAATGTCCTTCTAGTAGGGGTGGGTCACAAGGTAGGAATAGACAGAATCTAGAATTTAAAGTTCTGCAATACCTTCAACTAGGAATTAAGATATATAGGGGCTGGGATAGGGAGACCCCTCCTGCC
>JAQQSW010014185.1:0-12160 GCA_028646575.1 Pseudocheirus occidentalis | reverse complement strand
TTCTGAAGATTGTATATAATATTGTGAACTGCTGAAACTGTGAACATTGTACTGAAAAAGGATTTGTAATGGAATAAACAGAGTGTTCACTAATACTGTGTAATCTGAATCTTAAAAGCTCCTCACAGTAGCATTCTCTCAGAAATCTACTGCTGATTGGCTTTACAGTAGATTACCATTTCTTTCTCTAGCTGATTTTACAGAAGAGGAAACCAAGACAAACATGGTTAAATGGCTTGCCTAGGGCCACATAGCTAGTAAGCCTTCCTTATTTCAGGTTCAGCATTCTATCCATCATGCCACTTAGCTGCCCAGATGGTTATTAGATATAGCCAAGTGTTACTTTTATATTTAATAATTTTATATCATCAGGCTACTTCCAAAATTTTTGTAAAATATCACACTAATATATAAATATATATAATGGGAATATAGCTAGGGTACATTAGTCAGAAGCCCAAGAGACCAGAGCTTTACCACTCTAATATCACTAAAAAAAATTCTGTATACACACATATGAACATGTATGATTTTGTACATGTTCATATACATACAGTACACATGTGTGTATATCATGTGTGTGTTTACTGTTATCATAACTGACAAATGAAAGGCTAACCACTCTCATTTTAAAGCTTCCTATTACAATATTCCATGATATGGTATTCCAGAATTACAAATATATTCAAAACCTGTTTTAGTTAAACCTTACTACAGAAAGCATAATGAGACACAGAAGTATGTTCTCCAGGGTAAAAATGATGTCAAGTATAATAAGTTATCCAAGCTTGCACAGTGAAAAGTTCCTATTAACTAGTAAAGTTAAAAACAAAAGCTTAACTGTTTTTAAAGGCAATACTTAAGTACATACAGAGAAAAAAAAAGTGAAACCCATCGGTACTCAATATGGGTGCTGGTCACTACAAAATAAAAAATCTGCTAAATCTAATCACAGTGTTCCTTGCTTTTTATGGTGATTTTTCTAAATTATTTTTAAAAATTATTATTGCCACAAAAAGGAGACTAAGAGAGCACCTGCAACTAATGACCCTTAACGAAAAGCAGCTTTTCATTTATTCATGTCCAACTCTTCATGACCCAAGTTGGGGTTTTCTTGGTGGTTTGCCTTTTCCCTCTCCAGTTCATTTTACAGATGAGGCAAACGGGGTTAAGTGACTTGCTCAGGGTCACACAGCTAGTAAGTGTCAGAGATCGGATTTGAACTCAGGAAGATGAGTCTTCCTAGGTCCAGGCTCAGCACTCTATCCACTTCGCCACCTAGTGGCCAATGACACATACACTTACTGTCATAGGGGATAGGAATAGGGGGACAGTCCTGTGGTTTCATTCATTTAAAGAACTTCCGGGTGAGGGGATGCCCTCTAACTACAGATTGGCACTTTGTCAACAAATTATAGTCTTGGAATGTCTCTAGAACAATGAAAGGTGATTTGCCAGAGTCAGACTAGACTGCCAGTATATGTCAGAGGCAGTACTTCAAACCCAGGTTTTCCTGACTCTCTCTATTCACCTTGCTACATGGTCTCTCAAACCTATTTTCACATGCATAAAATTTTTTTCTGAGAATAATACTTCCTTGATGAAGATGAAGATAATCTGAAGTGAACTGTAGGCTTTCACAACCTATATTTTACAGCAGACTACATCTTTATTATTAAAAAAAAAACAACCAAAAATGTAGAGAATAATAATATCAGCTAATATTTACATAGAGATTCAAAGTTGCCAAGTGCTTTTTACATATCATCCCATGTGATCCCCACAATAACCATGAGAGGTAGATGCTATTATTGTCCCCATTTTATAAATAAGGAAACTAAGATAGAGTTTAAGTGACTTGCCCAGGGTCCCACAGCTAGTAAGGCTAGATTTGAACTCGGGTCTTTTTGACTCCAAGTCAAAACCCCCTAGCCACTGGACCACTTAGAGAACACAAGACCACACTGTACTCATTGTTTGACTATCACAAGTACCTGATTGAATAGAACACAATACTGCCATAATCATTCTCCTAACAAAATTATCTGCCATACATATATCAAGATTATCTCAAGTCCCTTTGAATGATATAACAGTAGCGATATTTTGTTTGATGACCCTTGAGTGATGAATACAAAGCTAGCTAATGAAATAACGTCTCTGTAGCTAGAGACAGTGACTTTTCTTGGTATTCAATGACATCTTGTGCATCATTTCTCACTCTGCTCTTTGTGAGAATACTCAGTCCCACATTTCTCATGTCTTAGCAGTTTCAAGATGTTGACAACACAGAGGACAAAGGATGGGTATTACCCACTCGTGAGGGGCTGGGTGTTCTATTTACATGAGGAAACCCAGGTCCAGCCCTATAAAACAACTTTCCTACATCACACATAGGGAGAAAACAGCAGAGACAGGTCCTTTCGGCAAACACAAGTCTTCTGGCTCCAATCCAACAGAGTATATTGACTTTATCAAAGGTTGAACTACAATCCAGATACACCATGTCTAAAGCATTCTTCTTTGTTGTTCTTCAGTTGTTTCAGTCATGTCCAATTCTTTGTGATCTCATTTGGGTTTGTTTTTTGGCAAAGATACCAGAATAGTTTGCCACTTCCTTCTCCAGTTCATTTTACAGATGAGGAAACTGAGGCAAACAGGGTTAAGTGACTTGCCCAGGGTCACACAGCTAGTAAATGTCTAAGATAAGCTTTTGAACTTAGGTCTTCCTGACTCCAGTTCTGGTGCTCTACCCACTGCGTGCCATTTTCCTTTACTATAAGTCTAAAATAGCACTGTCAAAAAAAAAGAAAATGAGCTTAGCATGAAATGACTTTTTTAAGAAGTCATTTTGGCTCTTAGTTTTCACCTTGTCTCTCCAAATGACCAGATACTTTTTAAAAAATATGTTTTAGAACAACATCAGAAAGAGAAATCAAGCTAAATATCTTATGGTTTGAAGAAGACACATTATTCATTTTTTCTTTAAATTAGGACATTTACTTTTTGTTGTTGTTGTGGGGTCCCTCCTGCATTCTCCTTGATTTTTCAGAGATCTCAAATAGAAATTCAAGAATAATACCCAATTTTTTTTTCAGTAATCAGTCATGTAGTTCATTTGTATCTGACTTGAACCTTTTTTCTCATCTCATTTCAATTCCTTGTTATTCATTTTTGTTCTTTCATGCCTCATCAAAATATTCTGCTTGATTAAAAAGACACAAAATAAATTGAGCATCTTTGTTTTCTTTCCATCCAGCCACCAACCCACATCATCTTCTTGCCATTTACACTAATGTTACATCCTCTCCTCTCCTCTCCTTCCCTATCTTTGCTTCCCTCCATAGCTTATGTAGGTCTTTAAAAAACAAACCCCACAGAAAACTAAGTTACTCAATTTCCTGTGCATCCACATTGAACTCTTTAGGGTGCTTCCCCTTTTCTTGCTCATTGAAATAGTGTTGTCTGCTGGTATTGACCAAATTTCATTCTTGCCAATGTCCCATCTCTTTGGCTCACTTTCTCTGTTGAATTATAACCATAGGATCTTACCTTTGCTATTCCTGAATTCATCTACCCTGATTCTACCCTGGGTTCTCCTCCTTATCTATCAAGGAGATGTTGTGATTGCTTCCTTTTTAAGTTCCTAAATTTCCAAACTGTTGCTCCTCTCCAGGAATTTGTACAAATTGAAGGGTTAAATAAAATAGATTTGTGGGTATTGGATACCACAATACTAGTAAAATCTAATTCTAATGTTCAAAATTAATTAGATCATAAGCCAGCAGATCAGTCATATAACATCTGTATTTAACCTGGAATCTATAGCTAGGTGCAGAAATGGGCTTGGAGTCAGGAAATTGTTGTTCAGTAATGTAGAACTCTTCATGACCCCTTTTGGGGTTTTCTTGGCAGAGACGCTGGAGTAGTTTGCCATTTCCTTCTCCAGCTCACTTAACAGATGAGGAAACTGAGGCAAAGAGGGTAAAGTGACTTGTCCAGGGTCACACATCTAGTGTCTTGAAGACAGATTTGACCTCAGGAAGATGAGTGTTCCTGATTGTGCTCTATCCACTGCAGTATCACCTAGCTGCCCTCATGAGAAAGACATAGTTTCAAATCCTGTCTCAGACACTTAATATCTGCATGACCTCTGGGCATGTCCAGCCACCTTCTTTGCCTCAGGATCCTTATCATCTGTCTAACAAGAATAGTAACACCTGTCTTCCAGGATTGTTTTGAGGACCACATAAAATGTGCAGTGCTTTGGTCAAACTTAAAAGTGCTATATAAAAACTAGCTACTGCTAACTATTGTCACAGATTTTACATGTTTTTATAATGAAGATACAATGACTTTGGGCACTCTTCCCAACCCACTAGCAATCCCTCAAGCCCTCAAAGAGCTTTTGGTAGCTTAGTACAAAACTCTGATGTTATAATAAAGCTTCTGATTTGTACGTATTCAAACCACTGTACCTGAACATTCCCCCCTTTTCCCATTAGTTCTATCCTAGTGAACATTGAACAATTTCAAATTACTTGATGAGGGCAGTGGAGTGAATTAGTCTTCCAGATTATAAAAGCTTGTGAATTTATGCCTGGTTGGCAGCATTTCTTCCCTAGAAATGGCAGAGGCAGCAACCTTTGTGACGTTAATTTGCTTCTCCATCTGCCCTGTACATGCATTGTTGAGGAGAGATGGACTGAATTCTTGACTTTTGTATGTTGCTGTGTTGAATCCTTTAAGAAGTCTCCTATCTGTCATGATTTTATTACTGTACAATCAAGTGGGTTATCTTCTCTTATCAGCCTTAAGATGGTTCACCAGTGGTAGGTACAATGAGAGATCTTGGGAATTCAAGTTTCCAGCTCTCTTTTTCTCTCTTTGAACAGCTGTCCCCATTATCTATTGATATTCTGGCTCTTTTACTTGTAGAAATTAAGTTAGCTATTGTTCCTTGCCAATCAGGTGGTGTAGATTTGGTTACTTCTGATGGCATAGTTGGTAAAAGAAATAAAATTGGGAATAAGATATCTTACTATCTCTTCTCTGTACATCTCAATATCTGTTGATGGCACCCCCATCCTTCCCATCACTCAGGCTTGCCCCTTCAGTTCCATATCTAATCAGCTACCATTTTGTTGATCCTTCTTCTGCAGCATAGTCATATCCATTCTCCTTTGAAAATGTAGCCTCTAACCCGAATTTGTACAGCCTCTTTCACCTGAACTTTTTCAATAGCCTACTTGATCTCCTTACTTCTATGATTCTCTCTTCTGAAATCCATCCTCTATACCACTGCTAAACTGATATTATGAAAATATTATGACTATGTCACTCTCCCAACTCTAAAGACTTAAATGGCTCCCTATTTCCCCTTAAATAAAATATAAAATCCTCAACCTCCAATATGACTCCCATGTACCTTTTCAGTTTTGCATAATACTATTCCCCTTTATAAATTATCCATTCCTGTCAAAGCCAGACTGTTTGCTGTTCCTGATAAATGACATTTAATCTTCTTCCTGGATACCTATACACAATCAGTCCCTCAAATCTGGAATGAATTCCCTCTTCACCTCTGCTTTATAGAATTGCTTACTTCCTTCAAAGCACAGTCCTCATTCCTCTCTTAAATTGAAAATCCAGAGATTTATTATTGTTTACTTTTGAATGTGCTTTGAGTTCTTGATACAGAATATTAATAAACCAGAAGAGATTGTCCTCATATTACATTTCTTAAAGAAATTCTAATTTCCAAAGGAATTTTCTGTCCAGATAATTAAATCCCCCTGTGGGGGTAAAGAGATCTTATACTAGTGTCAACATGGACATTGCAATGTGAAATTGACCATGCAGCATTAAATTTAAAGCTATTTTATTATTTACTAAGTGGCCAGAGGTGATAACTTTGTTTTGGCCATAAATAGGATGCTATCCAGTTATGTTAATTGGTGATTTTAAAAAATGGCAAATAATTAGATACCTGGGTTAAAGAGCATATAAGTCTTTAAGATTCAGTCTTCATTGTATCTCCAGATGGGAGACATATAGGAAGCAAGCAAAGCAGACTTAGAAGGAAACAGTTAGAAATAAAAGGAGTAAACAGAAATCTAATCAAGGAAGGAGAGGTTCACAGTATTAAATGCCAAAGAGAGGTCAAGAAGGCTAAGGAAAGAAGAGTCCCTGGATTTCACAATGAGGAGGTTATGAGTAACCTTGGAGGGGGTGGTTTCAAGAGAAGGTAATGAAGGCCTTATTTTAAGGCTTTGAGGAGTGAGTGGTGAGAAAATGAATTCTACCATCTAGAAGTTTGGCAGTTATTGGGGAAAGAGAAGACAATGGTTCGAGGGAGTGTCAAAATGAAAGGAAGGTTTGGAGTGGGGGTTGGTTTGTTTTTAGAATGTGGAGCCTTGGGAATGTTTATAAGGTGAGAGGAAAGACAGAGCAGAGATAGACATTAGACAGGCATCAGAGAAGAGGGAATTAATGTAAGAAATTAATTCTTGATGGATGGACTCAAGATGTAAGTGGAAAAATTAATTTTAGTAAGGAGGAGACCAATCTTGACATGCAGTTGAAATATTTCTACATTTAGAGTCAGAACACCTGGGCATGAGTCCCAGCTCTGGTCCCTACCATCTACATCATCTTGGACAAGCCACTGGGTCTCAGATGTTCTACGTAAAAGGAGAAGACTTAGACGACCTCTTAGTTTACCTGTGGGCACATCACTCAACCTGTGTGTGTCTCTGTTTCTTCCTCTGAACAATGAGAAGTTTGGATTGGATGACCTCTGAGGTTCTAGTTCTAAATCCATGATTCTGCAATCTTCAGACTATGAAATTATGATTCTACAAGCCTGTGCTGTTTCTTTGTTTTCTAAACCCTCTAGCTTTTAATTGTTTTGTGTTAGTGTTTTGAGAGCCAACACCTTTCTCAGAACCACACATACATACATACATACATACATACACATTCTTTTCCTTTCTCTTTGCTTTTTAAGGTAGAGGTGACATGGATGCATTTTCCTCTAACTTGCTTTTAAAAGCATCCCAGGAGTCGTGAATGCAGTCACTGTTGCTGAGAGCTCTGGTACTGCCTTGGCATAGGACACAATTGAATTGTTAAGCCTCCAATCCAATCATTTATCATCCTTTGTATTTGCAGGGGGTGGGGGGGGGGTGAAATTAGAAGAATCAAGTGTAGTCTGAGTGTGATTAGTCCTCCCTTAGCTGACATAATTGAACTTTCCCAAAGTGATGAAATTAAAATAGAATCAAATCTTTAGTAAGCTGCACATCTAAGTGAATAAAAAAAAGTTTTTATAAATGGGTTTTGTACTCTCCAGCTGTCTGCGAGGTTGTAGTACATGCAGGTATCTGCAAGCTGTTCCTATTTCTCCCTGTGTCTTGCTTGCTAATTCTAACATTTAATTCATCTTTTCTTTCATGACTGCTTTTCCTCCCATGATTGTCCATTCCAAGATTTTTGTGGATTTTCAAAGACCTAAGAAGTAACTAATTTTAGCTGGTCATTGGAAACAAAAATACAAATAATTTGCTCACTTATTTGCTTTTAACGAAAATGAGGACATCTGCCATGCTACTGCATTCCACCCTTTGTCTCTAAGCCTTCATCTCTCCTAGCATAGGCACCTGCACTCCTAATTGGTTAAAATTCAGTTTCAAAGTACCCTAGATCCTTCACCTGCCCTTCTGCTATACTGTGCCTTCCAATTCCAACATGACCCTGCAACTACCATCTTTGACCTCTGGATTGGATCACCATTTCTTACTATATCACCAGATCTATTATAATGCATTCTGGCTGCCTTTTTGACCTATTAATGGGTACTTTGCCTCCTCTTCCATTTTTTGCCTCTTGTTCTGTGTTCAGTAATTAAATTAAAAGTTCCATTCCTGGAAGGAACAGGTCAATCAATTCCCCTACAATGAATTCACCATCCCTGTGAATTTCCAAAACAAAACTCCCCTCCCTGGACATGATCCCACAATATATGTTGGTTTTCCCTGTTAGAATTTAAACTTTTCAAGGGCAGGAATGTCTTGCTTTTTGTATTTTTATACACATGGCCCTTAGCACAGTGTATAGTAAATGCTTATTAAGTGCTTTTTCATTCATTTGTTCATTCATCAAGCTAAAATGATTAGTTAACTTGTTGGATGACAGAATCAAGATATAAAGATACCTCTATATAAAGGAGCTGAGGAACAGGTAGGTGATGCAGTGGAAAGAGCACAGGCCTTGGAGTCAGGAGGACCTGAGTTCAAATCTGACCTCAGACACTTGACACTTACTAGCTGCCAGTGCCTGATTCTCCCAATCCTGCTTTAGCGTGCTACAATTTCTCAAAGCAAAGAATAGTACTCTGTTGTGAGCAAAAAACGCTTGAGTCCCACTTGGTTATATCAGTAGAGGCAGAGTTTTCAGAATGAGAAAAGTGAGGAATATGAGCTAAGTCCTGCAGTACTTTTCCCAGGCCCAAACACATCTAGGACTGGGTTCAGTTCTGGGTACTAACTCACTGACAAGCTGGAATAGATCCAGAGGAAAGGGAACACCATGTTGAGAGTAATGGAAATAGTGCCATTTGAAGCTGAGCCAAAAGAACTGAGAATGGTTAGTCTAGAGCAGAGAAGACCTGGATGTATATGTGGATGGGACAGGGGGAGAGGAAGGAGAGGATTATAAAAAGGCACAGTAGATATCTTGAGCAAGAATGTAAAAGAGGGATTAGACTATGCCTATGTGGCCCCAGAAGGAACAATTTAGAATAATGGGCAAAAATTGCAGTCTTACTTGATATAAGGAAAAACTTGCTAAAAACTACAGCTTTCCCCAAATGGAATGGGCTCCCTAAGGAGGCAATGGGTTCCCATCACTGGAGGGCTTCAAGTGGTGGCCAGAAAACTACTTATTAGGGAACTTACAAAAGAGCTTCCTTTGTATTCTTAAATTATTCTGGTCATCTTACTGCCAGTTCAAATATGATTTGGATCCCTAGATAATACCAGATGATCTTTTTAACTATGAGATTCTGTAGTATAGTGTCTATTACCATAGAAGTATTGAGTCCAAGATGCTAGATATCACATAGGAAGTTTTCAGCTATTAGTAAAACAATATTGCTTGCTTTGAGATCCTACTGTAGATAAACAAGATTTAAAAACCATTTACAATGTAGCAGTACCTGATTAGATAATATTTTGTATGTTTCTTATAATATTAACAGACCACATTTTACTTTTCCTACTTCTTTAGTTATTTTATCCTTTTTTAATGATTTAGACCAGGAATCTGAAACTCCCCAAGTGGCAAAATTCATTGAGCAACTTGTACCCTCCCAAATCCTATTAAGCAGTTCCTTTATTCCTTTGCTTAGATGAATGCAATCAGATTGCCCAATCCTTGTTCATAGAAACAATGCTGTGAATGATGATGCCAGGAATGCAAGGATGGTTCAACATTAGGAAAACAATATGATAATTATATTAAAAAATATCCAAAACCACGTGAATATCCATAGATGCAAAAAAAAAGTCTTTGACAAAATATAGTACATTCATACCAAGGAATAGTTTGTCTATCAGATCCTTGGAGAAAGGAAGAATTTTTGACTAAACAAGAAATAGAAAGCATTACAAGATGTAAAATGGATAATTTAGATTATATTAAACAGGTTTTGCACAAACAAAACCAATGCAACCAAGATTAGAAGGAAAGCAGAAAGATGGGAAACAATTTTTATAGCAAAGATCTTATTTCTCAAATATATAGAAAATGTTTTCAAATTCACAAAAATAAAAGTCATTCCTCAATCAGTAAATAGCCAAAAGACATGAATAGACAATTTTCAGATGAAGAAATCAAAGCTATCTATAATCCTATGAAAAATACTTTAAATCACTAGTGATTAGAGAAATGCACATTAAAACAACCCTGAGGTACCACCTCACACCTATCAGATTGGCTAATATGACAGAAAAGGAAATGACAAATGTTGGAGAGGATGTGGAAAAATGGGGACACTAATGCATTGTTGGTAGAGTTATGCACTGATCCAAAAATTCTGGAGAACAATTTGGAACTATGCCCCGAGGGCAACCAAATTGTGTGTACCCTTTTGATCCAGCAATATCACTACTAGGTTGGTATCCCAAAAAGATCATAAAAAGGGGGAAATTATCTATATATACAAAAATATTTATAGCAGCTCTTTTTGTGGTGGCAAAGAATTAGAAATTGAGGGGATGCCCATCAGTTGGGGAATGGCTGAAGAAGTTGTGGTATATGAATGAAATGAAATACTATTGTGCTACAGGAAGCGATAAGCAAGTGGATCTCAGAAAAACCTGGACTTACATGACCTAATGCAAAGTGAAATGAGCAAAACCAGGAGACCATTATATATAGTAACAGCAACATTTTATGATAATCAACTATGAATGACTTAGCTCTTCTCAACAATATAATGATCCAAGACAATTCCAAAGGATTTATGATGGAAAATGCTATCTATATTTAGAGAAAGAGCTGAAGGAGTCTGAAGGAGTCTGAATGCAATTCACTTTAATTTTGTGTGTGTGTTTTCCCCTTTTGGTCTGTTTCTTCTTTCACAACATGACTAAGATGGAAACATGTTTTACATGATTTCACATACATAACCTATATCAAATTACTTACTGTTTTAGTGAAGAGTAAGGGGAGGAAGGGAAGGAAAGAGAAAAATCTGGAACTCAAAATTTTTGTTAAAAATTGTCTTCATGTATAACTGGAAAAAATGCTATTATTTTTTTAAAAGTACAATACTCAGGTACGTTTTTTTTTTAAATTCTACAAAACATTGATAGAGGACTTTTTATTTTAAGAAGATAAAAAAGTACATATCTGAAACCTAAATTAGTACTATATTCAGTGTGGAAAACCTAGAAATTCTCCCACTAAAAACGTCCACTGTTACTTTAAGAAGTTCTAGAATTGCTAATATAACCTAGATTTCACAACTGAGATATTTTGTGAGCTACTGCTTACATATGATAGTACCTGGCACATAGTAAGTGCTTACTAAATGTTAAGTGATAAACTGGGCAGAATGATGACTTAATATTGTATACTTGGATAAAGGGCAGAGGTGACCTGAGAGCTTTAGAGAGGACAAATGTTTTTCATTCCTTCTTTGAAAAAAAAAAGACTCACATGTTTCTAGACTCTCTTGGGGTCAAACCAATGGTGAGAGGGAGAGGGAGAGAGAGAAGAAAGCAGTAAAAGCCTAAAGGAACCAGCTCCTCAACATTTGCTTGATCTCCAGTTTGCCTCCTTAGAGACTTTTGGAAATTTCCCTTTAGGTGAGATCAGGGATTCTTTTCTGGTTGAGCTGAGATATCTTGCTCTGGAAGAGTTCATTCACACTGTGGCTTTCTTGTATATTCCAACCTGTATAATTTCTCCAATGGATATTTGTGATCTATGGATGTGTTCACTATTCACTATTTGTGATGATTTTTTGTTTATTTAACTAGCAGCTGGTAGGCAGGAGTTTAGCTTACAGGTATAAACTTGTTTGGTTTATACCTACCTGTAAGTTTAAGTTGGGTTACTCCTTCTCCTTTAAGGAATACAAATACTAAAGTATCTTGAACCTACAAAAACAAAAACAAAAAGTACTCCTCTACTAGCAATATTTAAGAGGTCAGATACAGGAAACTGAAAAACTTTCATAATTGTAAAGTTTGTGAAAAACTCATTTTGCACAAACAAAATTAGTGCAACTAGAATAATATAGAGAAAAATGCATCAAATATATCAAGTAAGGGTCATATTTGACTATAACCCATTCCCCAGTGGCTAAGTGATCAAAAGATGTGAACTGACCACTCTCAAAAGAGCTGAAAACTTCTAATAATTATAAGATAGTTCCAAGTCACTAAAAATAAGAGAAATACAAAGTTTGAAACTGAGACAGCTTTGAGATTAAATCTCATACCTGCCACTGGCAAAGATGACAAGGAATAGTCAATTTTGAAGGGGCTGGGGAAAGGCAGATGCACTACTGCACTGTTATTCTATGAATTGGTATAACCACATTAGAAAATAATTTGCATCAGAAACTGACTAAAATGTCCATAACTTTTTT
>JAQQSW010014184.1:0-12160 GCA_028646575.1 Pseudocheirus occidentalis | reverse complement strand
CAATTAATTTAGCTTTGTGGAACTCTGCTTCCAGGGGGGAAAGCTCTGTTCCAAATTGCGGGGGTTTTCCCAGTTGCCAGAGCTATTAGGCGGGTGTTGCAGCCCCCCGACTCAGCTTTGTTTTGCTGAAAGCCCATCCCAGGACCACCACCCAAGACCAAGATCCAGATCCAGGCCGCCCAGCACTTGGCTCTGATCAATTGACTCAGTCCGCAGGCCAGGGGCTCTGAAGCAGCCCAGTGGGGGCAGCCGCTGGTTACAGCAGTTCCTACCCTTCCCCCACTGTTTCCTTGCCCTGGAGGCAAATTGGCTGACTGCTTTTCCTCCCCTGAAATTAGTTTGAAATCTTCACTTTCACTGACCTTTCTTAATCCTTATTGTTCCTGATTTAACAGATGTGAAGATGGCTCCAGGTGCTGTAGATCTGTTCTGCAGGGTAGACTCACGCTGTGGATTGGGAGGCTTGGTTCCTCCCGACCACCCTCAGGCCTGGCCCTGGTTTTGGTTTGGGTTCTGCTGGTCTCGGCTCCTGGCCTGCCCACCTGCATGATGAGCCCCTCCTACTGAGCTGTCTTTCTCTAATCCTTGTTTTTCACGCCTTACTAGATAGATGTGGAGTTTGCTGGAGGTGCAGTAGATCTTCTCTCTTATAGATTGGCTGTGGCTTGGCTCGTCTCTTCCCGGCCACCCTGGGGCCTGGCCTGGCCGAGTTTCAGTTTCAGGCTGGGCTGGCCTTGGCTCCAGTCCTGCTGAAATGAGCCCCTTCTGCTGAGCTGCCTTCAGCCAGAGATGTGTTTTCTGTATTTTTGTGAGTTTGAGATTCCTAGAATTTGTCTGGGGTCATGTTTTATGGGTATTTAGGGTGGGTGTGTGGGAGCTGCAGAACCTTGCTGCTTCTACTCTGCCATCTTGGCTCTGCCCCCCACAATATTGTTTTAAGAACAACTTCGAGTAAGTCATTTTGACTATTATAAACACTCAAAGTAATTGCAAAGAAGATATGAAGGAAAATGCTATCTACTCCAGAAAAAGGGGAAAGCAATTTGTGCTGAGGTTATCAAGTGGAGTTAAAGTCGGTGGGAGGGGATCCAGATGAAAAGAGCATTATAGTCAAATAGCATTGGTATAAAGGAAAGTCCTTGAAGAACAGTTCAATTAGGGTCAAAATATGAAGGATCTTAAATATCTGGCTAAAGATGGGGACTTGAAGACTTAGGTTCTAGTCTTGGTTCTTTAAGAACTTGATTCTATACTCTCCCCTAAGATTTCCTAAATACAATTTTATAAGTTTGCCTCAGTTAGATAATAATAATAATTTATTTTTTTTAAATCATGGTCTTTGACTATATAAGCTGTCTATCTGTTCAGTCCAGTTTACATCAGGGCTTCATAAAAGCTGGATAGTGTGGCGGGAAGGGGGTCACAGAAGACATTAACTGTATATTATTTCAAGGGGAGCAATTCCTGTAGAAAAAGACCCTTGTCCCAACAACACTAACTGCCAACCAACTAGCACCTAAACAAAGACAACCCAAGAGCTCCAGTAATAGGTACCACTCCTCAGAGCATCTACCAGTATTTCTTCAGGCCTGCCTTAGAAGCCATCATCCCGGAAAGCAACTTCTGTAGAGATACAACTTGGCAACTTCCTCTGATGGCACTCTCACTCTGCCAGCTGGGCACCCCTAACTACTGAAGACCCAAAAAAGAAAGTTCCCACCAGCAAAATCCTTTGCACTGTCAAATACTTTAGCATCACAGATGGATATAGTTTTACCATTGGAAATGACACTGTACCTGAGGAACACTGGACCTTTACATTTGACTTACAATTGAAACTCTGGAGTCTCACTATATTAAATTTAGAACTCCTTTAGGAAAGGGAATGTCTTGCTTTTATAGTTATATCTCTAGAAATTAGCACAGTGCTTTGCACATAGGAAATACTTAATAAATACTTTTAAAAATCAAAATTCAATTCATGGTTAGATTAGGCTCAGTCTCTAAGAAAAGCTAGATTCATATGTGAATTCTGAAATAAAGACCCACATACATAAACCTTGTGATCACATTTTTAGAACTGAGAAGGACCTTAGGGGTCATCTAGTCCAATTCCATCATTTATGGATGAGAAAACTAAAGCCCAGCATGGGGGTGGATTGCCTATGGTCACACATGTGGTAAGTAGCAGTGCCAGGGATTCAAAGCTAGGCCCTCTAATTCCAAATCCATACTCTTTACCCCCACCATTGCGCTTCTTTTTATTAATGTAATAAGCTCTACATAAATACACAGATGTGGAATTAGAGCCAGAATCTTGGTTCAGAGACAGTGTGGCATATTGGAAAGATTATTTGTCTGGTTGTCAGGACATCTTGTTGATTGTCCTGGTCCCTCAGTATCAACTTGTGTGCGACCTTATCCATGTCATTTTCTTCAGTGAACCTCTGTGTCTTCATCTTTGAGAACAGGTTGGCTGGAGAAAAAGACCTTTTAAGGGGCCTTTTCTACTCTAACAATCTATATGCCGTTAGGTGTGATGAACCAGAAAGAAAATGGTTTTGAGTGCTAGCAGCCACTCTCACAAATCATTTGGGAGCAGCCCAGAGGGAAACTCCTGGCACACACTCCACCTGACACCTGTGTTAGAACTGTGAGGTCCCCTGACAGATGCCACAATTAATTCCAGGTAGATGGAGCTAGGCTCTTGTCTGCTTGGTCTATATACATGTGCACAACAAATCTGTGCATGGAATTACCTTGTGCAGTTTATCATGTGGCCAGACATACCCCCTCTCCCACTCCAACCCCCCAGATTTGTGTTGGCTTTTTGAATTGATGTTGACTGGTTCCTATTATTCAGTTTGAAGAAAATGCCCAGAAAGGCAATATAAACCACCACCCAGCCCTTGTGTGTACCTTCTCCTAGTCTTGTTTCCTCTGTCCTTTTCAGCTCCATTTGCTTCACTAATGCTGTTCATTTAACTGTACCATTCCTATTCCCTACTTTTCTCTCAGAACGTACCATATGCCTTTCTGACACTTTGGGACCACAAAACTAAATCACTAAACCTTCTCATTTCCTTCATTTAGGAAATCGGCCACCTGAGGTAGGCATTTGTCTTCAGTGTCAACTCAGAGAAAAAACGTTTTTATTTCATCCCATACCTTTGAGTCCAAAGGGGATTAGGGGGGATCAGGAGGGAAGGAAGTCCCCTGGAGAGTATTGCCATGTGGTAGAGGACGAGGGCAGCTAGGTGGCTTAGTGGATAGAGCTCTAGGCCTCAAGACAGAAAAATTTAAGGTCAAATCCAGCCCCACACATACTAGCTGTGTGACCCTGGGCAAGTCACTTACCCTCTGTTTGCCTTAATCCACCCAAAAACGACAAGGCAAACCACTCTAGCATCTTTGCCAAGAAAATTCCATAATGAAGTCACAAAAATTCAGACACAACTGAACAACAAAGGCTGAGAGAGTAGACAAAGAAGTGCCACCTTTTATCTCCTAAGGTGATACCTCCACTCCCATGCCTCCAACTTGTTTTGCCCTAAATGAAAAAAAAATCCCATTTTTGCCTCTGACTTCCAAAATCCTACCTCTACCATTAGACTTTGACGTGTATTTCAGTCTTCATAACTGATAAACGGATATACAATGTTCTTTCTTCTAGTTTTACACCTAATCTTGCAATTTTAACTTAATCTCTGCCACAGTATGAATGAAAGCATGTCTAAGCATCCCTACAGGCACTGGTGTACTTACTACCAGACCTCTAGAATTTCTTCTAGAGTGGTAGGCAAAGAACCAGTTGTTAATTGCATCTGCCATGATTTCTGGTGAATTCTGATATTTATCTTTGCTTTTCAGATTAACTGAGCTTTATAAATTCATGCAGATGTTCTTCCCATTCAGAGAATTTCACTCAGAATATTTTACCTCATCTATTGCAAAAGCTGGTCTGAATTATTCAATGCCCCTCTATGCAGATAAGAAGAAATAACCAGCCAAAAACCTTAGGCCCTGAGGAAATGAAATCTCAGCCCCAGACATGTTTACCTCCCAAATAGCTTTGTTGTCTTAGTTGCCTTCTTGTCCCTGTGAACATGTGCTCTGGGTTTGACGGAAATAGTTAACTTCCACATGAGACCTATTCCTGAAGTCAGTAGGAAGGGAGTTCTGAGAAAGCTAAAGTGCAGAGTAAATACAATATTTCCTTTCCACAAACAGGAGAAGCTAAAGAAAGCAACAGTGAGAATGGGCTTAGAATCTCCCTGAGAAGAATCTCTGGAAAGGGATTTCAGCAAATAACTGTGAAAAGCTCCTGTTTTTCAGCTACCAGAAGAATGAGCAACAGTAACCAAAGAAATTCTGGGTAACAATAACAATAAACATTTCTATATCACTTTAAGGCTTGCAGAGAAAGCACTTTATGTAAGTTATCTCATTTGACTGTTAGGAATTGAATAAAAAATCTTAGACTAACAAACCTGGAAAGGATGTTAGATGTCCCCAAATGCAACCTTATTTTACAGATTTTAATTCAAGGAAAATACTGAAACATATTTTGTCTTTGCATTAAATTGTTGAGGATAATGCTTTAGATTTCCCTGGATATTCTCTTTCTTTTCTTGGGAGATTCTGAAGTAGAATTAACTGAATTATTGTTTTTAAAAAATCAATATTGTATTCTGCATTTTAGGCACCAGTCTAGAATAATAATTTTGTTTAATTTGATTTTAATCTGATTCTAAATCATTTCTGGCTTAGAGAGAGGTGTCTAGAATTGGCAGAGTTTCCCCAAGTCCTCCAACATGACTGTGTCCCAGGACAATTTGGGGAAATGTATACAGGAATCCAGGGTAGCTAGGTGGCATAGTGGATAGAGCACCAGGCCTGGAGTCAGAAAAACCTGAGTTCAAATCTGACCTTAGACTCTTACTAGCTGTGACCCTGAGCAAGTCACTTAACCCTATTTGTTTCATGAGACCAGCTGTCTCATGCCAAGCTCAATCTTCATCTGTAAAATAAGCTGGAGAAGAAAATGGTAAACAGCTCCAGGATCTCTGCCAAGAAAAGACCGAATGGGGTCACTGAAACAATTGAACAATTACAGGAATCCCAAAGAAGAAAATCACAATGTAGTTGTTATTTAACATATAACAATATAGTTCTGTGTTATTATTCACCATTGTTGAACACTACGTCATTCCTTCAGGATCATTCCTCTGGAAACATCAAGGGGCTACTTACAGGTATCTATATTGAGAATCTAAATGAATTGGAGACAGAGACTGCTTTCCTTCCAGTGGAATTTTGGGCACTTCTTTTGGGGGGAGTGAACCCTAATCTAATCTCTTCATGGGATAAAGAAAAGGAGATGGTCTTTAGATGTGTCAATTTCCAGATCACTTCCTGTGTAGGAAAGGTAATTATCTTATATAGATGAAAGGGAATTCTTTGTTAAATTTCTGGTAACTACCCTTAATCCTAAGGAAATGGGCAAATACCTCCACTCCCATCCTAAGGCTTGGGAGTGGAGGTATCACCTTAGGAGATAAAAGGTGGCACTTCTTTGTCTACTCTCTCAGCCTTTGTTGTTCAGTTGTGTCTGAATTTTTGTGACTTCATTATGGGATTTTCTTGGCAAAGATGCTAGAATGCTTTACCTTGTTATTTTTGAGTGGATTAAGGCAAACAGAGGATAAGTGACTTGCTCAGGGTCACACAGCTAGTATGTGTGAGGCTGGATTTGACCTCAAATCTTTCTGACTGCTCTCTCCTGGCTCTCCTCCCTGTGTAACCATTCCTCAGCTTCTTATCATCCATGTCACCCCCTTCCTTACTCTGCATGTGTGGGGGCTTCTCACAGTGTTCTATTTTTGATCCTCTATTCTTTCCACTCCACATTTTCTCACTAGGTTATCTCATCAGCTCTCATTGATCAATTATTAGATCCACGTAACTAACTCGCAGATCTGTACATTCTGCAGAGCTCCAGTCACCCATCACAAATTGACTATTTGAAATGTTTAACTGGACATCCCAGAGGCATCTCAAACTAATCGTGTTCAAAAGAGAACTCATTAGATTTCCCACCAAATACACCCTTTTACAAACTTCCCTATTACTGTCAAGGGCACCATCTTCCAGTTCATCAAGGTTAATAACCTCAATATCATCTTTAATGGTCATTCACTCTATGAATGATGGACAAGTCACTCAGTCTGGGCCTCAGTTTCTTATCTGTTTTTCGGGTGGGTAGATTAGAGAGGGTTCTATTCCACCTCGTAATCTTGAATCTTTTGAAGTGCTTTACATATAGTATATACTCAACACGTGTATTTATTAAAGCGAAATAGGAAAGGGCAAGAAGGGGAAATGATGGTATTAGATTTCCAGAGGGAGAGGTTCATAATTGTTCATTCTGCTGTTTATCCAAAGTCTATCCATATTTTAAGGCCTAGTTCAGATTCTTCCTCTTCCATAAAGCCTTCCTTCACTGTCTTTGCTCCATACTGATTTATCCCATCTATGAATTTCTATGAGACCTGTCAATATAACTCATTTGGGAACTTATAGAGCCTACACCCTGTTTTCTGTGTATAGTTTCTCCTAAACTGATTGTAAGCTCTCTAAGGGTAAGACCTGTATCTTACACATCTCTTTTGTGTGTCCCTGAAAATAGTGCTGGGCATATGCCATGTATTTAGGGGAAAATTAAATTGTGAAGTATATTAAGATTCTTAAACATACAGGGCATTTAAAAAATTTTCTTTACAAGTCTCAAAAGTCCAAGTGAGGTCTTTATAAAAGGACCGTTTCCTGAAAACAAAATCGAAGAAATCAACCCAAGAAACAAGCCAGTATTTTGTTTCCCCATCACTACTTGTTCATCTGTTGCAGGGTTTGACATATTTTTCTGAATCTAACATACTGGAAGTTGCCCCCTGTGGTGAATAACAGCTCAGAGACCAGCTGTCTCATGCCAAGCTCAATTTCCAATAGTTGGTGGTAGCCGCGTTAAATAAGATTTCAGGAATCTTTCGAAAGCAAAACCTTTACCTCTATGCCATTAAGGAAGGGAAAGGAACAAACATTTATTAAGCACTGACTCTGTGTCAAGTACCTTAAAAATATTACCTATTTTGATCCTAACAACACCACTATGAGAGAGGTATTATTTTCATCCCCATTCTACAGTTAGGGAAATTGAAGCAGGCAAAGATTAAGTAACTTGCTTAGAGTCACACAGTTAATAAGTACCCAAGGCCATATTTGAACTCCAGGCTTCCTGCCTTTAGTCTCAATGCTCTAGCCATTGTGCTGCCTAGGTTCTACTAGAAAACAACCAGCTGAGTCCATTTGTCCTTCCATTCCTGTTAATTCTCAGAAGAGACTAGACTTCTTCAGAAAATTTTGTAGTGATCGTGGCTTGGCTATTAATTTGGACTAATGGTCAGAAGGAGGCCATTTCCAGTCATCCTGATGTGGATACAGAAGGACCCAGAAGGCTCCAGAGTAGAAAGTGAGGCTGGTGACCTTGCACAGCCCTCCCTCACTTAAATCCAATTCGTTTGCAAATCATGGCATCATCTTTCTGATGCCATAGACCTCTTCAAGAATGAAGGACAAATAACAACGGTGGTCAGAACCCTTTGCACCTAAGTAGACCAGTGAGTGAGAGAAGTATAATGAATAGAGTGCTGGACTTGGAGTCAGAAATATTCAAGTTCAAATGCTTCTTCTGAGAATCATGTCTGGTATTCCCAGATCGGGGCTTCTTAAACTTTTTCTACTTGTGACCCACAATTTAAGAAGTACTGTGCATAGCTGTAACAAAACTGGGAGTTTTTCTCCTCCACAGCCTTTCTTTTTTTACCACAAACAGGTTTTTTTTGTATAATCAGTATAATATAATAGAAAAAACACTGAGCTCTTGAGTCTGAGAACCAGGGTTCAAATGCCATCCCTGATGTTTATAATTTGTATCGTGTCGACAAGTCACAGCCTCCCAAGGCACTGGTTTCATCAGTTAAAAAATAAGTTAGGTGGACCAGATGTTGTCCAAAGTCCTTTATAATTCAAATTCTATGATCTAGAAACAACTTAGACTATTTTTCATCTGCTATAGAATTGTGCGGTCCTTGGTATGTTCAGAATCAACTATCTAGATATTCAGGTCTAGCTGGCTCATCATATCTGATTATTCACCTAAGCCTACACTGATCAAAGTGTTGAAACCTTGTTTGCTAACCTCTGACTTCAAGACTCTATGTACAGATATATTTATCCCTTGCTCATTGAACTCTTAATCAGCTCAACACCTTTCTCAAAACTTGAACCTAATAGGAATAAAAGCTAATATTTAAAGAGCACTTTAAAGTTTCCAAAGTGCTTGACATACATGATCTCATTTGAGATACACAACAACCCTATGAGATAGGTCCTCCAGGCATTTTCATCCCCATTTTACAGGTGGGAAAGCTGAGGTTTAAAGATTTTTTTTCAGTGACTTCTCCATAGACACAGCTTGTAAATACCAGAGACAGGAATTAGAACCAGGTCTTTCTGACTCCAATTCCAACTCTCTTATCTATTAAACCACTTCCCTCCTGCTAACTTGCCTGGTCCTGAAAAACACGCCATGGGCCCTTCCTAAGGTTAAATACTGTAATAACTTTTAAAAAGGATTTCAGAACTCAGAAGTACCGAAAGCATTTCCATTTTCAGAGAAGGAAAAGAAAAAAAAATGCTAAAGAACTAAATCCCTTTATGTATTTTTGGTTGACCATGCCAAATACTTAGACATTTCAGTGCTAAAAAAAAAAAAAAAAGGAGCCCCTAATTTTTACTTGAAATTTCCACTGTGTGCTTGTACTTTTCTGAAATCTTTCATATTTGAAAAGAATTCATTGACATCACTCATAATTCCTATCTCTTGTTAGTTAAAACTTCATAGCAGCCTTGTGAGGAAGGAGGGGATACAACTGTTATCCTGCCTAGAAAACCATGGGAGGGTAATGAGTGTTAAGTAATAATAGCAACCAGAATAATGAGATTTCACAGGGGGAGGAACCTGGGTCTGAGGTTTACTGTTTTGTATAAGCTCAAACTCCAAGCTAGTGTCAGGGATAGGATTAGAGCTAAAGAGATCCTGAATCATTCAGCTTAATCACCTGAGCCCCTCACCCCCACAGCTTCTCAGCATACAAAGTATGTGAATCTGATCACTAATGAACACACATCTGTCATATGTTATTTACTTCCTACTCAGATAAAATCATCTAGTTCATAGCCAACTCCACTGTAACTAAAATCAACAGTAACAAGTTAGAGGAATTTAAGAAGATAATGATTTCTTGAAAGTTTGTTTCATTACTAATTAAGATGCCTTCCCTTCCGTCCTAGTGATAAATCTTTATGGGTTGAGGAAGCACACCCTACATTTTGGCTCTTTCCATACTAGTTAGATCCAAGACTAGGTCATTATTTGGCTCATCTCCACCCTGGAGTCATTCTTAATGATTGTTCTTCAGTTTATCTTTAAGTTAGACTTTGTGGAAGACAAAAAAAGCTGAGAATTAAATGAGTTTGAATGCTAGGTATTAGTTATTTCCAAACTTATGGACTAAAAAACTGAAAACAGTCACGTCAGAGAGGGGATACTGTGAGACAGAGACAGGGAGCTATGGATTCAAGCACCACCTCAGATGTTATGACTGTGTGACCCTGAGCAGGTAAAGGGGATGTCATTAAGGTGCTAAGTTACACATTGGTAGAGGTAGTTTCTTTACTGAGAGTGCCCTAAACCAATGAAATCACAGGTCTTAAAAAAAGTCACCTTTTCTGTATTTTACATGCAAGCTAATTCAACCGTTTTCTCATACACAAGTCATCAATTCAGAGATCTTAACACCCCTATTCATTAAGCCTAATAGGTCATGCCTCATTTGCACTGCATCCCTCCTTCCCCCCCCACCCCTTAGCCATGCCCAAATCCCTGCATTTGGTTTATCTAGGCCCCTTTCTCTCCCAGCACTGCCCCCCCCCCAAACAAACTCACCCTTACCTCCTCTGAACAAAAGTAGAGTAAATCTTAAGAGTAAATCTTAGGGGCAGCTAGGTGGTGCAGTGAATAGAGCACTAGCCCTGGAGTTAGGAGGACCTGAGTTAAAATCCGACCTCAGATACTTAACACTTACTAGCTGGGTGACCTTGGGTAAGTCACGTTACCCAATTGCTCTGCCTTTCCCCCCTTCAAAAACAAACAAGAGTAAATCTTAGGGATCATAAAATCATAGCTTTAGAGCTAAAATGAATACTTGAGATCATCTAGCTAATTAAAATCAACAGAGCATAAACACCATAAGAACAAAGACTATTTTGGTTTCATATCCCACAAACATAGATTCTGTTGTTGTTCAGTCATGTCTGACTCTTCATGAGCCCATCTGGGGTTTTCTTGGCAAAGATACTGAAGTAGTTTGCCATTTCCTTCTCCAATTCATTTTATAGATGAGAAAACTGAGGCAAATGGGGATAAGTGACTTGTCCAGGATCACACAGCTAATAAGTATCTGGGACCAGATTTGGATTCAGGAAGATGAGTCTTTCTGACTCCAGAACTTGCTCTCTATATACTATACCACCTACCTGCCCCTAAACATAGATTCTATTAGGTGCTTAATAAAGGACTGTTGAACCGAATTGAACCCTCTCACTTTATAGATGAAGAAATTGAATAATCCAAGGTCAGTAAATTCTAAGTTTTAGAGCCAGAATTTTAACCACGGTCTGGTTTCAAACGCACCCTCTCTTCCCCTTTACTTCATTGCTTCTCAGGCCTATCAATAAAAGTATAAAGAGGAGCATCTAGGTGGCATAGTGGACCTGAGTTCAAATGGGACTTCAGACTCTCACTAGCTATGTGATGCTGGGCAAGTCATTTAACCCTGATTGCCTTCAAAGAAAAAAAAGTACAAGAATGGCATCAAAATCAGCCCAATGAGCCTATACTCAAAAGAAATCAAAAAGAAAAAAAAAGAGCCACATACTTAAAAAATAATAAATAATATAGGAGGTGGTTAGATGGTGCAGTGAATAGAGCACTGGCCCTGGAGTCAGGAGGACTTGAGTTAAAATCCAACCTCAAACACTAAACACAAAACTAGCCATGTGTCCTTGGGCAAGTCACTTTACCCCAATTGCACTGCTCTCCCCCCCTTCAAAAACAAAAAAGCAAATTAAAAATGTGCTTATAGCTATTCTTTTTAGACTGTCAAGAAACTACAAGGTATACATACTTTGGGGAATGACAACAAATTAGTGAGTGTGTGTGTGAGAATGTACATGATCTCTCTTTTTCATATACATATATACATACATATATGCTATATATACATAATATACACAATATATGCATGTGCATATATGCGTAAAATATATTCACAGATAATGTGTATGTTGTATATATATATTTGTTGTTGAGTCATTTCAGTCACATCCAACTCTTCATGACCTTATTTAGAGTTTTTTGGGCAAAGATACTAGAGTGGTTTGCCATTTCCTTCTCTAGCTCATTTTACAGATGAGGAAACTGAGGCAAAAAAGGTTAAATGACTCGCCCTGGGTGACATAGCTAATAAGTGCCTAAGTGTCTGGATTTGAACTCAGAAAGTTGAGCCTTCCTGATTCCAAGACTACTGTTCTTTCCATTGTGCCACCTACCTGTCCCATACATATATATCTATACAATGGTTTGTGTATATACACGTGGTATTATATATATAATGCATATTTCATATATACATATATGTCTACACACAATAATTTGTGTCTATATGTGTGCATACGTAACTGAATATTATTACACTATAAGAAATTATGAAATAGGAGATCTCAGAAAAAAACTGAAAAGACCTGTATGAAATGATGCTGAGTGAAGGTAGCAATTTCAAGAGATGCTGGAGCTATCATTAGGAGGTAGGTGGTAGGCTGGGGTAGCTGATAGAAGTAGGAGGTAGCCTAGCTCCGCCCCCAGGCTACACTCCACTATGTGGCCAGGAGCCTGCCTTAATTCCTTACTTACCCCCACTCCCATTTCTCTTCAACTGCATAACTAAAGACTCGGCTCAGAGTCTTCCTTTAGTGGGTACTC
>JAQQSW010014183.1:0-12160 GCA_028646575.1 Pseudocheirus occidentalis | reverse complement strand
GAGAGAGGAATATAATGAGAGGAGATAGGGAGAGACAGAATAGGGTAAATTATCTCATATAAAAGAGGCAAGAGAAAACTGTTTCAATGGAGGGGAAGAGCAGGAAGGTGAAAGGGAATAGGTCCACCTTACTGTCATTGAATTTGGCTTAAGGAGAGACTAACATAACACACTAAATTGGTATCTCACCCTATAGGAAAGTAGAGGGGAAGGAGATAAGAGGGAGGATGATAGAAGGGAGGGCAGATTGGTGGGGAGGGTAGTTAGAAGCACACATTTTTGAAAAGGGACAGGGACAAAGTAGAAAATAGAACAAGTGGGGGGCAGGATAGGAGGGAGGTAAATACAATCAGTCTTTCACAATATATCCACTATGAAAATGCTTTGTGTAACTACAAATGTGCAACCTATATTGAATTGCTTATCTTCCCAGTAAGAGTGGGTGATGAGGGAAGAAGGGATCTGGAATTCAAAGTTTTAAAATCAAATGTTTAAAAATGTATTATTATTATTATTATTATTATTGCTATTATTATTTTACACTCAACTGGGAAATAAGATATACAAGTATTGGGTAATGGAGATCCATCTTACCCCACCAGAAAGTCAGAGAGGGCATGTGTTGTAATAAGTGGTGTCCCACAAACCTCTGCCCTGGTCCTATTCTTCTTTCCCTTTATATTATTTCACTTAGTGATCTCATTAGCTCCCATAGATTCAATTAGCAACTCTCAGCTAATGATTCTTCAGTTTACCTATATAGCCCTAACATCTCTGATGACCACTCGTCTAACATGTCCAACTGCCTACTATACATCTTGTCTGCTGCCTCTGCTAATTTTGGCCTAACAATTAACAAGAAAACACAGGTTTTCCACCAGCTAGCACCATACCATTTATGCATGGAAACACTGATTTCAGCAAATAGAAAAATATTGAATGCTGCGGATAAGTTCACTTACCTTGTCAAGAATACTTTCCAATGATTTACATATAGATAATGAGGTTGATGTACTAATTGCCAGCACTAAGTCAGTGTTTGGGAGGCTCCAAAAGAAGGTGTGGGAGAGAAAAGGTAATAGTCTGCCTACCAAACTGAAGGTCTACAGAACTGTTATGTTGACTTCATTGTTGTGTGCTTGTGAAACCTGGACAACTATGCCAGGAAAATGAGTTGCTTCTGCTTTAATTGTCTTAGGAAGATTCTGAAGACCACCTGGTAAGACTGAAGTCCTTTCTTGAGCTGAACTGCTAAGCATTCAAACTCTACTGCAGTGAATATGGCTGTGATTGACAAACATTTGTTTACCTGAAAAACTATTTTACAGAAAACTCACACAAGGCAAGTGCTCACATGGAGGTCAGAAGAAGTGATACAAGTGACACTCTCAAGCACTCTATGAAGAACTTTGGAACTAGTTGTGTGACATGGGAGACACTGACAAAGGACCACCCAGCATGGCATGCCCTGATCAAAGAAGGCGCTATGCTCTAGGAGTGAAGCAAAAGTGCAGTAGCTTAAAAGAAACGTGAAATAGACAAACATTTCCACTCCAAATGTTCATGTGGACTTTTTGTGCCCAATTGGTGGTAAAACTTTTCAAGCTATACTTGATCAGCCATGTGACTACAATGTACCTTGTCTCCAACATGTTGAGAGCCTCTGGGCACAAGCATTCTCACACTTTGCTCCAGCTATGAGACAAAACATGCAGAGGTCTCAAGGCTGCTGCCTGAGGGTCACAGCTGGTTATGTGTTTACATGAGCATGCTCTCTCAGAACTGCTCACTCTGTGACACATAGCTACTACGGCTGGTTCCACCCTCCCTCCCATGGTCCGGATTGGACAGTCATCAGTACACAAGGTGATCACACACAGTATCTGGACAGGGATGGGTACAGCCGCTGTATCATGCACTCGCACGCTTTACTGTAACTTTTTAAGCTTTGTTCTCTCAGAGATTAAACGGAGCCATTATTCATCTCTCTGACTCTTGACTCATCATTTCAATGAGTCCCAGAGATAAATTTCGAGAAACTAGCTGGTCTAATCATTAATTCTAAAATTCCTTCATCCGACCACTCTATCTTTCCACCTCTCTCTCTACTTTACAATCCCCAAATCTATTCTTCATAATCCCTATGAACTCTGACCTGCCTTTGTCCCTGTACTGGGTATACTTCACTGAAAACATCACTTCCCTCTTCTCCCTCACTCCTCATAAAAATCATTGATATACCTTAGGCCACTTTCTCTTCTTCCACTCCTGTTTCACACAAAGAGGTGGCCTTCCTCTTTGCCAAGGAGACTGTGCACACACAATCCTATTCAATCCTATCTTCTCTACTAGATTTCCCCCTCTGTGACTCTGTATGCACTAACCTTCAATCTCTCCTTCTACACTGGCTCCCTACTGTCTGTGAATATGCCCTTGCTTCCCTCATTCTGAAAAAATCCTATTGTGATCCATTCATCCCTGCTAGCTATCATCCTCTATCTCTTCTCCCTTTTTTGGCTAAACTCTGAAACTGAAATAGAGAAAGATGTCTGTAACCAACACCTCTTTCTTTACCCCCTCATTTCCTCCTTCATTCTTTGTAATCTGACTTCTAATCTCACCACTCAACTAAAACTCGTTCTCCTAAGTCAGTGGTTCTCAACCTGTGTGTTGTGACCCCTTTGGGGGTCAAACGACCCTTTCACAGAGGTCACAGGGGTCACCTAAGACCATCGGAAAACACAGATTTCCAATGGGCTTAGGAACCTCCTCTGTCCATTTCCAGGTGGGTCCATCCACATGCAGATACGCCCACATACAAGTATTAAAGGGTCGTGGCATTAGGAAGGTTGAGAACTAAATTACCAATGATCTCTAAATTGCCAAATCTAATAGTCTTTTCTCAATGCTCATTCTTCTTCCAAGATTTCCAGAGACTTCCTCTGCAGTCTTTTACCCTCAAATAACCCTTTTCTCCTTGAAACTCTCTTTTCTCTAGATTTCCACGACATGTCTCTCTCCTAGTTCTCCTCCTGCTTATCTAACCATTCCTCCTCAGTCATTTTTCTAGATCATCATTTGTATTGTGTCCATTAGTCATGAATGTCTCCAAGTTCTAGCCTGTATATTCCTCTCCCTCTATACTATTTCACTTAGGGATCTCATCAGCTTCATTGGATGCAACTATCATCTTTATTCAGATGATTCTCAGATTTGTTTGCCCAGTTCTATCCTCTTTCTTGATCCCTATAGATACAGATATCTATATCTATGTCTATATCTATCTATACACACACATATATACATATATACATATAGAGAGAGAGACAGAGAGACAGAGAGACAGAGAGAGAGAGAGAGAGAGAGAGAGTTAATTGTGTCTCTAGGCTGATTATTAATAGGAAGCACATAAGTGAGAACTCATATTCTTGTGGTTTTAGAAGAACAGTCCCACCAGATACTTCTAGGGCTTCAAAGTAGTATAGAAGAAAAATGTTAATACTAATACTATACTCTCATTCTTAGGCTCATTTACTAAAAATGTTATTTAACATATTATTAATCTATATCCAAGCCATCTCTAACTGAAAGGGAGACACACACACATACACACATACACAGAGAGACAGAGAGACAGAGACAGAGAGACAGAGAGAGAGAGAGAGAAAGAGAGAGAGAGAGAGAGAGAGAGAGAGAGAGAGAGAGAGAGAGAGAGAGAGAGAGAGAAATCTAAATTGAAATAAACCTTCATGCCATCCAATATAACTCTCTGGAAAAGACAATTTTTTTCATATTTAATTTTTATTTTCTCTCAATTACATATAAACTAAAATTTTTAACATTCTTTTTTTAAAATTTTGAGTTGTATATTCTCTCCCTCCCTTCTCTTTCCCGTTCCTTGAGAAGGCAAACAATTTGACATAGTTCATACATATGCAATCATGCAAAACATTTCCATGTTAGTATAATGACAATGAAATTTGAACCCCATAATGGGATGGACTTGTTGATATAAGAAGAGGGGGCTGCACTGGGAGGAGCTAGTGCCATGGATAGAGATAGGTCCAAGCAGAGAGAGGTCAGAAGAACTGGGATCCAGCATCTGGAGGCTGCTGCTACTGCTGGAGAAAGAGAAATGAGAACCGAGGACTGAACTGGGAGGAAGCATGACTGTGGTGCTGGTATCTGGTCTGTCTGTCCCGATGTTACTTTGTCAGATTTGTCTGCTGATGAAGGACATTGCTGTTGTTGTAGAAGTCCTGGAAACTTGCTGTTGGTTCAGAAGCCCTGAAATAGGATTTTCTTGTTAAATGTTTGCAGAAATGCTGGAAGAGGGTCTTGTTCGTGTTTTCAGGGGTCCTGGGACTGTACCGATGACTTGTACTAATTCCTCAGATCTTGTTGTTGGGTCTAGGTTGATTTCACAGGTAGAGAGTGAATTGATGAGGACACCAGCAATGTGTATCTATGTTGTGTCTTTGTTAAGCCTTGTCTTCCCAGGAACAGAAACTGCTGCAAACTAGCCTCGAGTTAAGATGAAGAAAAGACCTCTCCTTGGGTATTGAATGCTGTGATGATATTGTAACCTAGTTGTGACCTAGGGGTGGATGACCTTTATCTTTTGTCACTAACCAAATGATATACTTTGTTTATGACTGGAAACTAATCTCCAACTGAGACTACCCAGGGGTGGAGTACTTTGACTTTTGTACTTTGTGATTGAACTGAGAAATCGCTAAATGATTGAGTTACTCTGTATTTTGACTTTCTCTTTTCTGTGAATGTTTTGCCTTAATTTGTTACGGAATATTATGGAGAGTTACTATGCTCATAATTAGAACCTGGAAGTTGCTTTTGCTTGGTGTTACAATTAGTCATGTTTCAAAGGAAATGCAAACTGAAGATGATGAAGTAAGCAGTAAATCACTCTCATGCTCCCTGACTAACTTCTAAAAACCCCAAAAATAGAATACAAGGAAAAATTCTGGAATAGTGGAGACAGTGGAAAGACAGGGATTAACAGTCTTTTAGCCTGGGAAATTGGAGGATCACCAAGAATGGTAAAAAGGAGGACATAGTCCAGGATAGGAGGTGTCCCAGCAAGGAAGCCCACCTCAGAACCCGGTAGAAGATCTCGAATCATAGAGTAGTGGAGCAGGCAAATGCCAACACCAGAATCCCCCACATGCCTTAGCATAGCCAGGGGAACTGGCAGACTCCAGCTCAGAGAACCACACCATGTATGCTGGTGTAGCATGAAGGAGGACTCCTGCCCACTGTGCTCAGCACAGGCCCAGGCAGACAGACATCCTCCAGTAGCTGACTTCAAGTGTCAGCGCAGCTTATGGCAGGAAGACATTCTACAGCAGCCAAACCTCCTGGTACTTCAGCACAGTGCTAGGCAAGCACTCATCCTCCAGCAGCAGAACATCCCCATGCTTCAGCACAGCACAGGGTAGACAGGTGTCTTTCAGCAGCCAAACGTCCATGTGCTTCAGCGCAGCCCCAGGCAAATGGACAAGCATCCTCCAGGAGCCAGTACTCTATATGCCTCTATATAAACCTGGGGGAAAAATCCAGAAAAACCCTCTCAACAAACACCAAACACCACCACTAGGATGCCAGCTCAGCACCAGGTTAACTGCCAGACCCCCTAGAGGCTCAATTTGCTGCACCTGAGGCCCTAGCACACAAAGCCAGTGACCAGGCCCCTGGCTCTTAGAAAAAGAAGCTTGGAGCACCCTGTGTTCCAGCAGAAGAGCTCAACTTTAAAAGCCAGGAAGTAGGCAAAGAAAATGAGCAAAAAGCAGAAAAGAACACTGACCATAAAGAATTATTATTGTAACAGGAAGATCAAAACAAAAACTCAACACTGTCAATGTACCTACATGTAAAACTTCAAAGGGAAATATGAATTGTATTTGAGTTGTATATTCTCTCCCTCCCTTCTCTTTCCCGTTCCTTGAGAAGGCAAACAATTTGACATAGTTCATACATATGCAATCATGGGAAATATGAATTGGTCCCAAGCCCAAAAAGTATTCTTGGAAGAACTCAAGAAGGGTTTTAAAAGTCAAATAACAGAGGTAGAAGAAAAGTTGGAAAAAGAAATAAGAGGTATGCAAGAGGAAGTCAACAACTTGGAAATGTAAGGACAAAAACTGAGTGAAGAAAACAACTCCTTAAAAAATACAATTGGGCCCCTTCTCCCCAGCAGTTAGTACTGTGAGTGCCAAGTGTGTGCTCTGGGCTGGAACAGACATTTATTATAAAAGAATACAAAAAAATCTTTTAAAATACCCACAAAAATCATCTTAAAAAATCCATGTCTCCCCTGCCAGAGACTTTTATTTTTTCCTCTTTTATAAAATAACTCAGTGAAGCAGCCAAGACCCACCTGCCATCAGAAGCCCCACAGCAGCTCCTACAGGGAATGAAAATGAAGAGGTTTCCCACAAAGAGGGTTAGCGTTGCCCAAGACCCCAAAATACCAACACACTGAGTCCTACCGAAAGAATTTGACTCAAGTCTTCTCAGCCACAGAAAAGTAAAGTTTATTAATAGTTCACCATATGGGGTAGACTCTTAAGAAGCTAGTGTATGCTCGGTCATTGTATGGCACTCTCACACAGAGCAAGTCTGTGCTAAGCTATTCTATGGTGCTCTCATACACATGGAGGGAAGATGGGGTCTTATATACAGAGGAATCTGGGTGTGGTCTAGAGAAGGAGTCTAGGAAGGGTCTTCAGGAAGAGTCAATGAGGTCAGACTCCAGTAATGAGTTTGGGGAGGGTCTTCAGGAGGAGTTAATGAAGTTAATGCAAGGGTGCATTGATATTTTGATAGGCTCAATGATGGGAAATAGATGAACAACGGAGGGCTAGGCTAGTAACAAAGGTTTGGGCCCAGCCACAATGAAAAAACTTATGGCCTCTGCAAATGCCTCATCAAGTGGGAAGATTCAATCAGACTTCAAGGGTTTCCCAAAGCCAGTACCTCAAAGATTCAAAGAGAGCTCAAGGGGGATCCCAGAGCCTGCACCTCATCAAAGAGACCACAGCTACCTCCTGAGCCAGCCCCTGAGCAAGCAGCACCAGAGCAGCAGCAGATCATGCCCATTCCATGGCTGTCGAGTAATTTTTGATTCTGGTTGGCTTTTGTCTCTTTGCTCTTGACCTTTTACCCTCCCAAGCACCCCAGCTCCAGACTCCGACCCCCCCACATGGGAGATCAGCACCCTGATGTTTCTGAGACAATGCTCTACAAGAAGGTCAGCCCAGCCAGGCCCATCTTCTTCATCTGGGTCTGCAGGGACATGATCACCCGCCGCTCTCCTGGTTATGCCTATGTCAACTTCCAGCAGCCAGCAGACACCGAACAGGAATCAGATAACAATGAATTTTGATGTCTCAATGTGATCCATCACTATGTAAAAGTGGTGTGGGTAATATATTCATCAAAAATTTGGATAAATCCATTGATAATAAAGCATTGTATGATACATTTTCTGCTTTTGGAAACATCCTTTCTTGTAGGGTGGTATGTGATGAAAATGGGTCAAAGGGCTATGGATTTGTACACTTTGAGACACAAGAAGCTGCTGAAAGAGCTATTGAAAAAATGAATGGAATGCTTCTTAATGATCAAAAAGTCTTTGTTGGTGGATTTAAATTCTTTAAAGAAAGAAAGCAGAAGTTGGAGTTGTAGCAAAAGAGTTCACCAATGTTTACATCAAAAATTTTGGTGAAGACATGGATGAAGAAGGACTGAAGGAGCTCTTTGGCAAATTTGGACCTGCTTTAAGTGCAAAAGTAATGACTGATGAAAATACAAAGGTTTTGGCTTTGGGAACTTTGAAAGACGTGAAGATGCACAAAAAGCTGTAGATGAGAAGAATGGAAAACAAATTGTAATAAGTCCTGTAATCAATCCCTCCTTCAGGTTACTTCATGGCAGCTATTTTTTTAAGGTTAGAAAAGGTCTTTATTCTTTCTCATGAGAAAGGACTCTGCCCCTGTCACCCACATAGTTTCTGCAGGGAGAGAGCAACAGGCAGAAGCCAGCCCATGGTTATATAACCTTCTAATGCAGAAACCCAACCCCCCCAACTGGCCTTCACTCTCATTGGTAGGGGGGCTGACCCACAATTAAACACAGGAATCTGCTCTGGGACGAAGGACCCAGAAACATGTGGATGTCCAATGAAAGCGGTCTTAACCTTATTTGGCTTATCTTGTGCTGAGTTGGCTCTAGGGGAGGGTCTCCATTGTTCTAAGTCCCAGATTGCTTGAAGGTCAGGTGACCTAACCCTAGGCCTAGTGAATACTGAAGCCATTCTAGATTTGATTTTTTCAGAATGGGGAAACTTCACTATAAATTATCCCTCACAAATCTGCACTTTCTTTTTTATACCTTTTGAAGTTTCCCCACTTCTTTTAACTCTAATTACTCTTGCAGTCCTTATCACATTGATAACATATAAGGGGGCATTCCCCTTTGTGAGTACAGATACAGAGATTCAAAAGAAAACAATAACAATTGTCTTTTCAAAGTCCAAAAGTCTCTTTTCACACTGCTGTCTGGATGTGAGGAAGTCCTCTGGTCATGTAGGGTCATCCATCTTCAGCCCTGCATCCCAGCTTCTCTTCCTTCTGCCTTCTTTCATTCATTTACCTACAAAAGGAACCTTGGAACCAATGTAAATGACAACTCCAGAATCCTTATCATTCTTACAAAATTAAAATTGGAGTCTTAGTCAATTGTCACGATCACACATTAGAACCAGTTTCTTATATTTTGCATTAATTCATAATCAAGTCCTCCATCAGGAGGATGGGATTTCACTAAGGGATTTACATTAACCTCACAATTAAAACAATTAAAAATGTTTCTAAGTAGTCCAAAACTTATTCTCTTTTTTTGTAACATTGACTAATTATAACAAAATTGATACAAATGTGATACTAACTGAATAATGGAATAATATTCCCATGAATCATTGACCTACTTGTCATATTATTGTTACAAAGAACTAAAGGACCCTGACTCATACAGAAATACCTATACTAAACCCTAAGCCTAGAAGCTTTGTCTTATGGTAATGTAAGATGTTCTAGAATCAAGTAGATTTGTTGTTGCTTTATTTCAAAACTTTTTATTGTTGAAGCTTGCCACTAAGATTAGGGACAAAATTATGAGGGAATCATATTTCCCAAACATCAGAATGCCAATTCCAGGCACAATGTATACCATGCCATGGCAGCTATTCTTCAAACTCACAACCGTGCTGCATATTATCCTGCTAGCCAAATTGCTCAACTCAGACCAAGTCCTCACCAGACTGCTCAGAGTGCCAGATCTCATCCATTCCAGAACATCCCTGGTGCTATCTGGCTAGCAGTTCCTAGGCCACCGTTTAGTACAATACCAGCTTCTTCACAGGTCCCACAAGTCATGTCAACACAGCGTGTTGCAAACACATCGACTCAGACAATGAGTCCATCCTCAACAACATCTTAATGCACAGCTGCCTGCTGTTCATGTGCAAGGTCAGGAACCTTTAACTGCTTCCATGTTGGCATCCACCCCTCCTCAAGAACAAAAGCAGATGTTGGGTGAAAGGCTATTTCAACTCATTCAGACCATGCACCCTACCCTTGCTGGTAAAATCATTTGCATGTTGCTAGAAACTGACAACTCTGAGCTTCTTCATATGCTTGAGCCTCCCAAATCTCTTCACTCTAAGGTTGGTGAAGCCATAGCCATACTGCAAGTTCACCAAGCTAAAGAAGCTGCCCAGAAAACAGTTAACAGTGCCACTGGTATTCCAAATGTTTAAAAAAAAAGATCAGGGACCACAAAATGGAAGTTCTGGTTCACTGAAGAATAATATCTAAACATCAAAAAACTTAAATATTGTGGAAAAAAACATGGCAAAATATAAAATAAATTTTAAAAGGAAAGGAAACTTTGAACCTGATGCATCAAGTAAATGCCAGGTCTAGCAAACTTAATGCTAGTCATAGATTACTTACTGATTTAAAAACAAAAACAAGAAAAAAAACCAAAATAGCAAATTACATAAAAACAAATTATTAAAAGAATTTTCAGCACAGTACAAAAATGTAAAGCATTCCCTTCTTTAATTTTGTAATTCTTTACTGTGGAAAAGCTCAGAATATCACCACTGTTTTAGATAACAGAATTGATAGCTGAGCAAGATGTAATTTGGATTATAAAATTCTTGCTTTAATAAAAATTCCTAAAACAGTAATAAAAAAAATACAATTGGCCAAATGAAAAAGGAGGTACAAAAGCTAACTGATGAAAACAATTTCTTAAAAACTAAAACTGGGCAAAGGGAAGCTAATGACTCTAAGAGACACCAAGATGAGTCAAATGAAACCAAAAGAATGAAAAATAGAAGAAAATGTAAAATGCCTTATTGGGAAAACAACTGACCTTGAAAATAGACCCAGGAGAGATAATTTAAGAATTATTGGTCCACCTGAAAGTCATGATCAAAAAAAGAGCGTGGGCAGCATCTTTCAAAAATTACCAAGGGAAACTGCCCTGAAGTCCTAGAACCAGAGGGTAAAATAGTCACTGAAAGAATCCATTGATCACTTCATGAAGAAGATTCCAAAATAAAAAAAACAAGCTATATTGTAAGCAAATTCCAGAATTATTAGGTGAAGAAAAAATAGTCCAAGCAGCCAGAAATTAACAATTTATATATCATGGAACCAGAGTCAGGATTATGCAGGATGTAGTAGCTTCTATGTTAAAGGATCAGAGGACTTGGAATATGATATTCTGGAAGGCAAAGAAGCTTGGATTACAAGGATCAACCATCCAGCAAAATTGAGCATAATCTTTCGGGGGAGGAAACTGGCATTCAGTGAAAGGGGAAATTTCCAAAGCTTCCTGATGAAAAGAGCTCAACAGAAAATTTGATCTTCAAATACCAGACTCAAGAGAAACATAAAACGGTAAACAGGAAAGAAAACAAAACATGTTGTTCAATAAGCGTAAACTGTTTATATCCATACATGAGAAGATGATACTTGTAACTCTCTAGAACTATATCTTTATTATGACATTTAGAAGAGGTATACGTAGTCAGAGGGTGTGGCTGTAAATGGACTTTGATAATGTAATGATAAATGATAAAAAAAAATTGTTTAAGGGATGAAAAAAAAAGGTTTTTACTGGGAGAAGAGGAAAGGAGACCAAAAATGGTAAATTACATCACATGAAGAGGCACAAAGACCTATTATAGTAGAGAGAAAGAAAAGAGAGGCACTAGCATTGTCTGAACATTACTCTCATCAAATTTGGCTCAAAGAAGGAACAACATATACATTCATTTGGGTATAGGAGTTTATCTTATTGTATAAATGGAGGGCAGAAGGGAAGGAAAAAGTAGGAGGGAAAAGGGGAAAGAAAAGGGAGAAGGGCTAATAAAAGGGAGGTGAGATGAAGGAAGGTGGTAGTCATAAGCAAAACACTAGTGAGGAGAGAAAGGAAAAAAGGAGAGAGAAAAACACAAACGGGTGAAAATAGGATAGAGAGAAAGATGCAGTTAGAACTCATAAATGTGAATGTGAATGGAATGAATTCTCCCATAAAAAAGAAGCAGATAGTAGAGATGATAAAAATCATAATCCTACAATATGTTGTTTACAAGAAATACGTTTGAAGCAGAAAGATACACAAAGAGTAAAGGTAAGAGCCTGGAGCAGAATATATTATTCTTCAGCTGAAATTAAAAAAAGCAGGGTTAGCCATCCTGATCTTAGACAAAAAAAGCAAAAACAGATTTAATTAAAAGAGATAAGGACAAAAATTGCATCCTGCTAAAAGAATACCATAGAAAATGAAGTAATATCAATACTAAACATATATTCACCAAGTATACCATCTAAATTCTTAGAGGAGAAGTTAAGTGATTTACTGGAAGAAATAGATAAGAAAACTATACTACTGAGTGACCCAAGCTCTCCCTCTCAGATCTAGACAAATCTAACCATAAAATAAATTAGACGGAAGAAAATAAAATCTCAGAAAAGTTAGATATGTTATACCTCTGGAGAAAACAGAAAAGGGATAGAAAGGAATATACTTTTTTCTTTTTATTTATTTTTTCTTTTTTTCTTTT
>JAQQSW010014182.1:0-12160 GCA_028646575.1 Pseudocheirus occidentalis | reverse complement strand
GAGCCAAAGAATCAAGGAGAGCTCAAAAAGGGAGGAGGGGTCCCAGAGTCTACACCTCATCAGTGCTCTATTCTCTGTACCACCTAGCCACCCCTGGTCATTTCTTTCAAGATTCTTTTGCCTTGGAGGAAGCAAGTAGTTATTGTGAACATTATAAAAAAGTAAAGTTTTCAACTACAATTTCATGTTAACATTTGAAAGTACAGAGATCTGCCAAGTGGAAGTAGTTTATCAGCTTTCACTAGCTTTTTCCAGGCTTCCCTTAAGCAGTAGAAAGCAATTTCCCATACTTGCTTTCCTAGGGAATTCATGTCCCCCTCCAGAAAGCTGTGATGGCTAATTTAACCTAACAGACAAGAATTGTTTTTAAATAAGTACATTTAAAAATGAACTGAGGGACTACTTCAGAAGTAGAGATAATCAAGATGAATATTTTTTTTAAAATGAAGATAGATTTAAAAAAATAATAATGGACCATTTATTTTAAGGTTCCTTTTTCTTTTCCTCCTCAGGGACATATGGTTCATTTTGTATTTAGAGATTCAGAAACTGGCAGTCAAGTATTGGGTTGAATACTCTAAGAAGATTCAATGAAATTCTATTATCCTTAGGACATATTATAGGACACTGAATAGATTTAAATTATTTTTTAAAGACAGGTAAGTTGTACAAACTCTCATCTTGAGTTTAGGGGTAAACACTGAAAAACAAACCCTTTGTCTGAAGTAGTATCAGGTGTTGATTCCTTTCATGCGATAACTCAAGGAGTTGCTGAGATGGCACAGAAGCAGAATGGGCAAAGTTAGAGTAACTTCTTGAATATTCTGTTTCTAAAATCTAGCAGTGGGCAAAATACTCCCCCCCCCACACACACCCCATGGTGGCATACAATCAAGTATAGGATCTGAAAATACTTTCACATTGGACAAAATAACCAAATTTCAAAGTAAATTCTGATCCTTTCTATTTAAGGCAAACTTGGACAATTACTAAATCTCAGTGGATCTTAAAGTAAAAGTTTTGTTGTTGAGAGTAGGGTAGTTATTGCTACAGGGGTTATAGTGTAACAAGAAACTTGTTAGCAGTGATAGATGTAATGGCTGGATGGGAATGATAGCTAAGAGCTAGTCATGCTCAATAGCAGTGAGTGGAAGTAGATAATTTGTATTAAAAAGGGAATGCAAACAAAAGATTCTTCAGGAACCCCTGGAGAGACAAACTTGTTTGAGAGGGCCATTGCATAGTTCTTATTTCTTTATATTTTCTTAGTCATTTTTTTCTTTATATTTTTTTATTTTTTCTTATTTCTTACATATTTTCTTATATATTTTAATTATATATGTATATGTATATATATTTTTTCTTAGTCATTTAATACTGGAAAAGTTCAAGTCAGCAAATATATAAGTAGGCAATTAGAGGTACCTGCCTATCTAATTGTAAAGGGAAATGGAACAACCACCTTTGTTTACTACATGCCAAATATTGTGCTATCAGTGGTTCTCAACCTTCCTAATGCAATGACCCTTTAATGCTTGTATGTGGGAGTATCTGCATGTGGGCGGACCCATCTGGAGATGGATAGAGGAGCAGTGTCTCATTCCTAAGACCATCAGAAATATGTGTTTTCTGACGGTCTTAGGAGACCCCATTTGACCCTCAAAGGGGATGCAACCCACAGGTTGAGAACTGCTGTGCTATGTGCTTTGTAAATATCTTATTTGGTTCTCAGAACAACATTGGAAAGGAGGTGCTCTTATGATTCCTCTTTTTCAACTGAGGATAATTGAGATAGAAGAAGGTTAAGTAGCCCAAGAACATACCAGTGAGGACCTGAGGCCAGATTTGAACTCAGGACTTCTAGTCTATAGGCAAAAGGATCTATTTACTACTGCTCCACAAACATTTGTAAGCAAATGTAAATGCCCATCTAGGTCAATATTTTCCCATCTGGGTTTGTTTACATGCTCATGTTACTAATTCTATGAAGAAGGACTATCATTAAATTCTTAAAATAGAATTTCTTTACATATTTGCTATGAAGGAACACTTCGGGGTCAGCAATGGGAAATCAGTTGGTATTGATAGATACACAGTAAAAAGAACAACAGTAAACTAAAGAAGTGCAAAAGAAGATACAAAGCATATTTTGTTAAATATAATTATATGCGTGTGTGTTTATGGAATGCATACCTATGTATGTGAGCTTATGTTCATTATAAAAATTAAATTATAGAAGTTCAAAGTTCCCTATTCATTCTATTACATTAAAAAACACTTGTGTTACTTAATAATTAAGGTAATAAAATAGTTTTAAAATGTTAAAAAATCATACAATTGTGTCATATTGATTTCATTTTTGAATTGACATCATTCAGGACCTTAGAAGTTGTGTGTGTGTGTGTGTGTGTGTGTGTATGTGTGTGTGTTTATAGTGCAGGTAATATTGAAAGCCAGATGCTCTGACTTCAAATGTGGCACTGTGTCAGTTGGGAAATCTTTAGATTAAATTAAGCAATGTCTCATGTAGAAAGATAGGAAAGTCTGAGAGTGGAACTTCCTTGACTCCACACACATTTGTTCTCTGTTTCTTGCAGGTATCCCCTCAGTTGAGTTCTGAAAAATTGATAAATGACAACCATTGGTATCCATTTTAGTTTACTACATTATTAAAAATCATTATGTTCATCCTTTGTTTGTCACAATCCTGCAAAAGTCTGCCTCTGTGTCCTAAGGGAAGGACTAATTGGTGTGCACCAAGTTGGTACAATAATTGTTTTAAAGATCAGTGTATTATTTGGGCAACAAGTTTCCTGATTAAACAGATAACATGATGAAAAAACCCCCAGAATTTGCTGTCCTTTTCAAAGGAGAGGCTAGTGAAGAGAAGCCTCCTCTAACTCTGTTTCAGAAGGGAACTAAAGTGAAGAGCACACTGAACCATATGTAAGGTGACTGATGAGCCAGGAGACAAATGGGGGAGTTGGGGAGCTCAAGGGAGTATGACTTCCTAAAATACTGTGACTCTCATTAAAGGCATTTTGGTCTTCTGGGGTTGGGGGGTGGCTTTCAGCAGTGTGATTTGCAAAGAGAAAAATTATAAAGACCTAGTTGTCTATAGGGAATCAAAACATTGTCCATGACAGTGACAACCTTTGATGAACACAATTTTCCATGTTCTATGTATCAAGTAATAATATAATTCAGAGGCTCAATGAACTAATTTTTTCCTATTATTATCAAGAAATCTTGTATGATTCAACAAGTTAATGGGAGACACCAAATTGGAGGATTTGAAGGTAGTAATTTGTACTACTAAATTTCCCTTTTTATAATAAAAAATAAGCTTAACGGAATCTTATATTCTTAGTTAAGTCACTACAAAGTTGTGGTCTGCTATTAAATATTGCTTGTGAAATCCTGCCTTTTCCCTTCTTCAGGAGTTCCCTAGATAGTTCTTCAAATTTTTCTCAAGGTGTTTTTGCAGAAATGAGAAAGGACGCACGTAGGCCAATAGTTATAGATGCCCTCTAGATCAATGACAGGCAAGGAGCTATGGCAGGAGGGAAATTATTGTGGTTCCTGAGGCATAAGTGGAAGGGGGTTCATGAAAAGGTATAAATATATTTGAAAGCTCTATGGTAGAACTAGATGGGGGTAGTTTGCCCTCTTTAACTATCTGATAATAATCAACATTTGTATAGCACTTTATACATTGTAAAGTACTTGGAATATATTATCACATTTGAATCTCACAACTCTGTGAAATAGGTGTAGTTATTACTATTCCAATATTGCAGATGAGGAAGCTGAAGCTGAGACATTGCAATTTTCTCAGTCACAAGGATAATAAAGCAAGATTTAAAGTCAGGTTTTCATGGTTTCATGTCTAGTGCACAATCCACTGACACCTAACTGCTTCTAATCTGAGGATATTAAATCTTTCTACCTATGATTCCTAGCAACTTTTTCTCTTTCTAGGATGGATGCTTAAATATATCTTCCTAAATATAGGTGTGGAGGTTTGAAAATCGTCCTCAGAGATGACCTTTTGACAAATAAAAGTTGTAGGAAATGTTTCTTTGATACGTGGCAGTTACACTGAGTAGAAATACAGGATCTTACTGAAGATCCATAGGCCCATTTTCCTGTGTCTATTTGTATGGAAGCTCAGGTACAAGTGCAGCTTTTGAGATATCAAACGGTCTGAATCAGTAGACTGAGGCATACATAGTAGCCTCAACATTCAAAATTAGAAAGTATTGGCACTGAGGTCACAGGCAGCAGTCAGTCTTCATTGAACAGAGAATTTGGTGCTATATAAGAGCCATGATGATAACTAGTCTGTGTTACAGTATTCATGAAGACTGGATTTGGCTTGTGTGTGTGTGTATTCAAATAAAAATAAATGTGGTTTTTTTTTGGAATTTGTGATAGATAGGAAAGGTAGTGTGAGCTCAAAGGACTGTATTTCAGGAAGATCAGTGGAAGGTAAAAATACTGAGGAATAAGATCTAATGGATTCATTTCATTCAGTCATTTCAGTTCACTGTTTTGGAGGGGGGTGGTTTACTTAACATTGCATAATAATGACTGACACCTTGCCATAAATCATAATTGCTACTGATTGAATGAAATAGTTAGAAGAGCACAGACGAGGCGAATTTCAGTCATGAATCCACAGTCAGAGGAAGAATAGTTTGGATCATGGACTCTGTAACAGCAATCATCAAAAAGACAAATTTAAAGAGACACATGGTGTCTTTGAACAGATGTTATAGCAGAATCCTGCTGCCCTTAAATAGGTATCAACCAAATGAATGGAAGTGAACATTTGGTGCTGGAGTTCAGTGGGGATTCTAATGGATTGTGTGCAGAGTTATTTTTTAAAATTCTTCCTAATTAGAAGAGCTCCTACTGACCCCAGGTGTCCTAATTACCTTGTGCTAGAAAGTTAACATCAGTCGTATGAATCAGGCTATAACAATATTCACTGAAGGAAATCAAATGGGACCCAATATGCCCAGTGAGCAAGCTGGTGTGTTTAAATTACCCATAGCCCAGAACATTATGTGGTAGGACTAAATTTCTTTTCCTAGGTCCTTATAGCTTCATTTGAAAACTTTTATCTTTATGAGAGGTGTCTTCATGAACTGTATGTATAATTAAATCTTTAGGTTGCAGTGGGGTTCCTTGCCATTCAACAGAGGGTGCTTTAGGAGGTCAAATGAATATTTATAATAGTTCAAAATTAACGAAGTTTGTGAAAGAACTATGGATTGTGAGAAAGATATATCAAGCTTCATTCATTATACACGCACGCACACACACACGTATGTCTTTATAGAATAATGCAATCTCAGAGTTGCAAGAGACCTTAGATGTTATTAAATCCAACTGTATCTGAACAGGAATTTCCTCTGTATCTCTGGCACAAAGCTATTTGACCTTGACACTATGATACAAGTCATGGAAAACTCAATACCCTACTATATCAGCCCATGCCATTTTGGTATAACTTTAAATGGTTAGGAAATTTCTATTCTATCAAGCTTTGCTCATATGAGTCTGTCTTTCTACACACTTCCACAACCAACTACTACTCTTAGTTCTGCCCTCTGCAAGCAATTTGGCTTCATTAATTGTAAGTCACAATAAAATAATGTTACTGTGGAGAATTGGTAGTGCTACTAATATTCTGCTAGTGTAATTACTTTAATTTCCCACCTCTGAAAGGGAACATATTGCTTTTATTCTTCTTTACTTCTTTCTTCTTCCTCCTTAATTCTAGGATATGATCAGGATTTGGAGCATACCAGACCACTGGACTTTGAGTCAAGAAAACCTGAGTTTGGACATTGCCTCTGGACTGATGTGAGTTGTCTACTTAAATCTTCATAGAACTTAGATGCAAGACAAGAAAGCTAGAAAATGGAAGAGAGTTCATGTGTGCTAGAAGTAATAGAAGGTGATTTAGGAAAACATATAGCTTTCCTAGTTTTCTTTAAAATTTAGTTCACACTGATGCCTTACTGAAGGTTTAAGGTGGTGTATTTGTAACTGCATTTGAAAAAAAAACTACTCTGGAATAACTAAGGTGAACTATTTGGATCAATTAGATTGAAATGCTGCTTGCATATCCCACTAACAGCACAAACTCAGCAGTTCAACTCTACTCCTCATCTTCCCCTACCTGCTGCTCTTCCTGACTTCGCTTTCATCTTCCAAGAATACTATTTTTCAGTTCTACTCGCTTACAAACTCCATCAGCTCTTACTCTTCCTAATCCCTTATCCCACTTATCCTCTAAACTGCCAGGTCTTCCTCTCTTTTCTCATCACCGCCACATCTGTATTCATGCAATTTCTTCTTCATTTCACCCCTGAACTTTGCAGTAGCTTCTTAACATATCTAAACACATATGCACACACACACACACAGAGTGGTGGCAAGACCATTGATTTTGGAGTTAGAGGACTTAGGTTCCAATCCTGGTACTGTCACTTACTACCTGTGCAACCTTGGACTAGCAATTTTACATGTCTAAGTCTCAGCCTTATCAACTCTGAAAAATGGACATTTGACCAGATTCTACTTTAGTTCCCTTTTAGATCTATGACACTAAATTATCTCTGAGTACCTTCACACTTCTAAATATATGATTCTATGAGCTTCTTCTTTTAATCCTGCCACCCTCCAATAACCAGATTAGTATTTTATACATATATTTCTAATCCTATCACTCACCAGTTTGTAAAGCTTTACAGGCTCCAAACTGCCTGATTTACTTAGTATGAATTCATCAGTTTGACTGTCAAAGCTTTCTAACATTTTGGTGCCATGCTACCTTTAAAATCAGGTCCAATATGACTCCCCCATAGTGTGGACTTGAAATTATAAGATCACTGGAAAGTAGATTTAGAGATGTATGATATGTAGGGTATGCTGAATGAAATCTATTTCTAATTGTAGTTGTTTAGAGAGAGATGCAATTACTGATTGTGTTACATGGGGCAAAGGCATGAAAAACATACATGCATCAACTTTTTAAAGATACATTTAGTTGGAGTGAGAAGATAGACTTGGATACAAGGTTCTGTAAGTATACTGAGACCCAGGAGAATAGGTACCTGTTAGCAGAAACTCTAGACTTCCTGAGCTTACAGGGGGTGGGGTAGTGGGGATGCAATAAGAGCGAGGGCAGGAAGAAGGTCACTTGATATATGTCAGCTATTGACATAAATCATAATATCTAGTGGCTTCCTATTTTTACCAACTATTTTTGGTAAGTCCATACTAAGGTCAGTGGTTTCTATGCTTCTAAAATTCCCTCCAAATTTTGGTTCTTGGGGAAAAAGGCCCATTCATAGAAGAGACTTTTAAAAAAATGATGAAAGTAGTTAGGGTTTTTTTTTAAGATTAATTGGCATGGTAAAGAACAAAAGCCATTCCCTCTATTGTCTAGAAGAATGGCGATCTCTGGTGATAATGTAATGAAAGGAAATCTTTATTACTGCATTTTTATCGTCTTTGCCATCCTTAAACTCCAATATTTATCATGAGTTCTTGAGATAGAAAGCAATGTCTTCTTTTAGGAATCCATCATTTCATTTTATGGTAATTGTTACCAAGTCCAAATAAATCTTCTGGGATTTAACATGAGCAAAAGAGGGGTTGCTTTCATTCATTGTCTACACTGGGCAGGAGCAAATCAATGTCTTGTGAAAAGCAGCATCAAGAAGGATGGTAGTATTTATATTTATATCTATATCATTTTTATGTCATCTCCTTTAATTTGGGTCTATATATCTATTTCTCACTCTCTCTATCCATTGATCTATCTATCATCCATCCATCCATCCTTCTACCTATCTATCTCTATCTATCTATCTATCTATCTATCTGTCTGTCTGTCTGTCTGTCTGTCTATCTATCTTCATGAATATTTTGAAAATGACAGGAATTTTGATTTGGCTTTGATTGAGTCAATTTGTCAAGAGCTTTCATGGCAAACAGCAATGTGGATACAATCGTTGGTCCCATTCCAAATATCTATTTATAAGTTGCTGTAGATTTGGCCTGAGGATCCTCATCTTTAATTACTGCTGGCTTTGTCCATAAGCTCCACTCACAGTTGCCTCAGAAAGGCTCTTTCCATCACCTGCAGTAAATGATTATTGGCCTCATTGTCAAAGCTGTGGAGTAAACACACAGAATGTTTCATTTGTTTCTATTTCAGCCCTTCCCTGTGCAAAATACAGTTTTCTGACTTTTCCTTAATGTGTTTTATCAGTTATATAAATATTGATGAGCTGAGAGGAAATAAATGTTACTAAAAAATAAATTTGTGTCACTGTTTTTCAGCCAGCTTGCCCCCAAAGATTTGCTGCCAGCACCAGCATGCTTGACTGCAGGACTCTTGAGCTTCTGTGAAATTTATTATACCAGCCAGACCATGAAACCCAAAGGAAGACCCTACATCTCGAACCAACTAACAGAACTACATATTTTGACAATGCCCTCTGGGCAGGAAACAGATTTTAGGGCATTCTATATGTGCATAGATATGTTTATAAGAATGTATATGTCTGTTATTTATGTTTATGTATCTGTGTATATGAATGTGTGTAGCTAAAAAGATTGATCTGGCTCCTGAGGATAGGTGGGGAGAAGGAAGAAACTGGAAGTAGAAAAACAATAAGGTCTTTTCCATTTTATATTGGGCTTAGATAAAAAGAGAGTAAAATCTATCAGGAGACAAAAAGAATACAAAGATTATATTTGCATGTATTTTATTTCAGCCCTCTACCACTGCTTGTGTAGGCAATTTTAATAGCCACTTATTTGGTCTTTCTGTAGGCAGTCACTCCAGTTCACAGTTCATCCTTCAAAATACTTCCGGAGTAACCTTCCTAATGCACAAATCTGATATGTCAACTCTACTACTTTAGGGAAAAAAACAACAAAACAAAAGAAATAAACAAACAACCCTTTGGGGACTAGGTACTTGTGGTTAGTGGAAACCTGGCTTTAAATACTGCTTCTGAATGACACCTGTTATCTGTGTTATTGTTCTTAACCTCAGTTTCTTGCCAGCTTTCACCTGAAATCCAGTTCTACCTGCCTTAATGGCTTCATAGCTCGGTGCATTTGACCATTGTGATCAGAACTTTTCCACCCAGTCTCCAACAATTCCAGTCCCTTGTTAGATCAGTGATATCCTGTTATCACCTGGATATACCTTGGAATGATGGTAATGTGCCTCAGTTTCTTCATCTGTATGATAGTAATACGTATAGTATTCATAGAACTATATAATAGAATTACTGTGTTTAGTTTTGCAAACCTGAAAGGGTAATATAAATGTCAGCTATTATTGGGATCATCCAACTTAGAGCTGGAAGTTTAGAACTTTGGGATCATCTAGTCCAACTACTCCCATTTTAGACATGAGAAAACTACGCACACTCTTCTCATCCCTGCTTGATGTCTCCCTTCTCCAGAAGGAATTTCTCAATTCCTCATCACACAGTGATGAATCTTCCCTTTCTCTAAACTCCTACAGCACTTACTACCTGAAACACCTACACTTACATCACATGCTGTGTTATTTTTCACATTACCATCATTCCAAGGTACATCCAGGTGGTAGCAGGACATCATTGTTAAAACAGCGGACTGAAATTTTTAGAGACCTGAGAGGGAGAAGTTCTGATTACAGTGGTCAAATGCACTGAGCTGTGAAGCCATCAAGGCAGGTGGAATTGGATCTCAAGGTAAAGCTGGAAAAAATCCAGAATCCAGAAAGTTACTTGAAGACACGTTATTATTGAAGAAATATGAGAAGTCATCAAAGACTGTACTTATAAGTGGCTGTATCTAGTCAGGAGAAATGGGTTCAAGTGTAGCAGATACAAGTCAAGCCCTGAAACTTAATTTCTTGTATGCATGCTTTGTCTCCCAAATAGTTGGTATTCTCTGACTAAATGTGAACCATGTCCAACACTATTTTTCTATCAACTGCCCCCCTATACTCTACAATGACATGCTTCACTGCTACCAGAGATTGCATTCTGACAAACCCAATTCTATGTTTGTGCAATAATGAGAACAAAAATACAATCTGGGAAAAAGGTAGTCTAGTAATTTCTCTTATTTTCACACTCTTCCCTCTGATAGTTTCCTGAAAAGGAAGTATAGACACTGGGGTACCTATTTTACCCAATAACAATTTGGATTGTCTGAGCTTAGCATTTTAGGTTCTTTGACACTTTCCCTATGCCTGAAAACTGAAAGACTGTCTGGATTTATCTGCTTTTTTCATATTTCCTCAGATCAAAGAATTTTAACAGTAAAGGAAGGACCAGGTTAGCTTCCTCAATTACAAGTGGCCTGATTCTTAGCCAATGAAAAATAGTGATAAGTGACTTATACGTGACACCTTATGACCTCAATAAATTTGTGTCCCAAAGAATTATGCCTTAATTTACATTTATTCAGTGATTTCACTTCTTCTCTTAGCAACTATGAAATATTTTGCAGAGGAATAACTAGAGTTTGAGATAAGTGATTGTAGCTGTATTTATATGTGTAATTATATCTTATTTCTTATATTGGCACTTTCAAATCAGTCTGAGAAACATTTTTTTTTTGTAGTTGACAGGCCTAAAAAAAGATCCATATTTCAAAGCCCTATAGGCCTTTGGCTGTGCAGTGACCATGCAGAATCACTGCTACTATTGAGGAAAATGAAGGACTACCAGGCCTTCCTATCTGCACTGCCACTCCACTTTAAGGACCACTGGGCTTTATCATTTTCCACTGTGTCCACTTTAGGACACCACTGTGTGCTAAAGACCTCAAGGTTTTTCCATCTGCCTTATAGCTAAACTTCCTCTATGCACTTTCTAAGTCAATTAGAATGTGAATTTCTCTAGAGCAGAGGCTATTTTTTTTATGTCTGTGTCCTGAATACTTAGCATAGTGTTTGGTACTTAGTAAGCAGCTAATCAATGTTTTTTATTTTGTTTTAAATATTAGCCCCTTCCCTCCAGTTGTTTCTGATTTATCCTGTATATAGTTTGCATTGAATATATTTCTTTGCATGTTATCTCACCCATTACATTGTAATATCCTTGAGGGCAGGGATTATCTTTTGCTTCTCTTTATAGTATTAGCACTTAGCACAGTGCCTGACACCTACTTTATAAGTATTTATTTATTGATTTTTTTTTATTCATTCATTCATGCTATGTGTAAGGAACTAAACTAGATTTGAAGAATACAGGGGGAAAAATCAGTCACTGTCCTTGAGTTTACAAGGGGAATATAAAATAAATATAAATTATCAAGTGAAATTTATGGAATAAAGGAAGCAAAGGTGTGATAAGGTACTCCATAAATATGGGAAAATGTATAAAATACTAATAACTGGGACGGTGGCAGAAACATTCAGGAGGAAGTGAAATTTGAATAAAAAGTAATACTCTCACTGACCTTCTTTCTACTTCAAATTTTCTCTCTATCTTCATCCATCCTCTCCTTGTTCATTTTGTTTCTGAAAAAGTGGTTTCTCTTTTCCCTTCCAAGACTAACCTTTCCACTTTACTTCAGATCCATGCCTATACTCCACCTGAATTTTCCTCAATTATACCTCCTCTGTCTTGAATATTGACTATCATCCCTCTTCATGGGCTCCTACTCCTTGGTCTGTTAAAATATTCATCTTATTTCCAAAAATCCTCTTTGTATTCTCAATACTTAACTATATTTTAAAATTCTTTCAAGAATCATACCAACTGCCTCCTTTCCTTTACTGCTTCCTGATATACTCATCTCCTGATTTTCCACTTCCATCACCCTACTGAATTGTGTAAATGACAACAGCACAAAATTTTATAGCTATTTAATGTTTCTGGAGTGCTTTCTTCACAACATCCTATGGGCTGGTTTTGGAAAGTACTTGATAGATGATACAACTGACACTTGGGGAGGGGAAGTATGTTACCCAAACAGTCACACAGCTATCAGATAGCAAAACTGAGACTTATCTCCAGAACTTCTGATATCAAATCTAGTATGATTTTCATTTAACAAGGCCATCTATTTAAAAGTATCCTTGATTTCCTCCTTGCCAAATGCAAATGACTTTTCCATAGTC
>JAQQSW010014181.1:0-12161 GCA_028646575.1 Pseudocheirus occidentalis | reverse complement strand
CAGGAAGACTCTGGGACCCGCCCCCTCCCCTATCCCCAGCCAGGCTAGTTCCCGATTAGGGCCGGCCGGAAGCCATTGGCCTGAGCTCTGCAGCAGAGGCCAGGCCAGGGCCCCCAGGCAGCTGACTCAGATCCGGGGACCAGCAACAGGAGTTCTCCCGGCGCAGCCTGGAGGCCCCCGCAGTCCTGCCCCGGCTCACGCTCCTGCCCCATGTGCTCCCAGATCCGATTCATCCTCATCCAGAACCGAGCGGGCAAGACCCGCCTGGCCAAATGGTACATGCAGTTTGACGACGACGAGAAGCAGAAGCTGATCGAGGAGGTGCACGCTGTGGTCACGGTCCGGGACGCCAAGCACACCAACTTCGTGGAGGTGCGCCCCTTCCCAGGCTCCACTTTGCACTTCTGTGGAATGGGGATGACCATTGGTCGAGCCTCCCGGGTCCTGTTTGTAAAGTGCTTAGGCTCTTTGTGAATGCTGGTCATTCTTATTAAAACTGGCTTGCCCATCCCCGGCCACCCGCCATGAGTGGGCCAAGAATAGCTTAGGCTTTCTCTGCTTGACCCTAGGGGGTGTTGCTGATCCACAGATCCGGGCTCTCTGTAAGGAAAGACTTTTCCAGATTCAGAGCTGTCCCCGGGGGAGTGGTAGCCTTGGGAGGTCCCCCCTTCCCCTTTAGAGCCTGGGGCAGAAGCTGGGGGGTGCCCCTAGAAGGACCCCAGAATCAGTCTTTCTTTCAACAAGAATTAAGACCACTAGGGCGTGTCACCCTGCACAGAGCATGGGGCCTACAGTCAGGAAGACCTGAGTTCAAATGGGGCCTGGATGACCCTGGGCAAGCCACTTCACCTCTCTCTGCCTCAGTTGGCTCATCTGTGAAATGGGAATGATAATAATAGCACCTGCCTTGAAGGGTTATTGTGAGGATCACATATATCTGTGAGGTAATATAGGTAAAATTCAAACCCAGGCCTTCTGTATACTGTACTGTGTACATGCAGGAGAATGGAAGCTTCTTGAGGGCAGAGATTTTGGATCCCCTCCCGGGCCTGGCATTAGTAACACTAGCTCCATGAACCTTCACTATGTTATACAAGACAGTCCTTGTCCCCAGGCAGCTTACGTTCCGTCTAGGAGCTTGTGTATGTCCACACATCCTCACAAGACAGGGGTGTGGAAAGGCGGTATCCCCACCTTGGTGCAGGCCTCCTGGAAGAAGGGTGCTTGGGAGGAGCCAGGACCTCCACCAGGAGGAGGTGAGGAGGAAGGGCATGGCCAGCATGACAGACTGTCCATGCAAAGGCATGGAAGTGAGAAAGGGAGTCTCCTTTATGAGGAAAACCACAAGACCCTTGAGATGTGGGGAAAGGAATAATGTATGAGCAGGGCCTCAGGTGTCAGTAGCAGCATTGGGGAGGATGGGGGCAGGGCAGGCCTCTGCTGTTTCCCAGAGCCCACCTTGCAGGCTCCCAGGCTCCTCCCTCCCACTCCTGGGCATCTCCACCTGAGTCCCCTGCCATCCTGGTCCCGGCACCCCTCACCCAGAGAGCTCAGCTGTAGTTCCCTGGGGGGCCACAAGAGGGCGTGACACTCCCATGCCATGCCTCCCACTTCTGGTCCATTTCTAAAGATGAGATGGTTGTCACTGCCCCAGGAGTGGGGTGGTGGGACTTGGGGCTGGGGAACACAGGATGGGGCAGAAAGCCAGAGGGGTGTGGGAGCAGCCCAAGGAGCCAGGGTGCTGGGATGGGTCATGAGAGGCCAGCCAAGCTAACCCCAGGAATGCCCCAATTACTCCCCCAGGCCTTCTGCGTTCTGAGCCCTCCTGAGGGCAGTGGCTGAGTCATCTTTTCCTTTGGATCACCTGTGCCTGGTGCTGCAATGAACTGACCATCACTGAACTCTCATTTTATAGATGAGAAGATAGAAGCCCAAAAAAGTTGAGGGCCTTGCCCAGGGTCCCAAGGGTAGCAAATGGCAGGGCCAGAACTTGAACCCAAAGCCTCCTGCCTGCAAAGCCAGGGCTTTTTCCTGTTTTAAACTCTGACCCCGCAGCAGGCACATCTCCTTTCTTCCATCTTTGTATAATAAGGGCCTTAACATAGACAGAGGCAGCTGCTTTGTCATTGTGTGGGCTGAGGCTTCTTCTAGCACATGATTTCAGGACCCTACAAAAAAGGTGGTACAATAGGCAAGCAAAAGAGAGGAGGCCAGACCGGCAGCCACTTAGAAGCACAGGGAGTAGACAGGTCTTCAGCATCACTGCAGGCTGTGCTGGGTGTTCCTCCCTCCCTGCGGGTCAGTTTCTTCACCTGTAATAGTCCTCTAGGATCCTGCCCAGGCTGAGCCCTAGTCTGAGGGTCAAGAAAGCCAAGCCTGGGAGACTCAGCCCCTCTGCAGGCCTTTCCAAGTGGAGGCAGCTAAGTCCCTTCTTAGAGTCCGTTTACACAAAACAAAGGCTCAATAGAGGATTGGGAAGCTTTCCTCCTGCTCTCTTGTACTACTCCTGGCATCTCTGGCTCTTTGTAGGCCTTCCTCTAAGCCTGAGGCTGTGCAGAAGCCCCAGGCAGACCTGCTTTCTGGGCCTGGCTCTGCTCTGAGTCCTCCCCATGACCTCCCCAGGCCTTTGTCAAAAGGGTGTTTTGAGATAGTCTCAGAGGTGCTCTCCAATGCCACTTCTCTGTTTACTGTCATTGCATATCACCTGCTTCTGGCTCTGTCTCTGCTTCTTTCTCTCTTCTTTGTCTATCTCTCTCCTTTCTCCTCTCTCTCTTCTCTGTCTCTTTCTCTCCTTTCTCCTTTCCCTCTCTCCCCCTCCCTCCCTCCTTCTCTCGGCCAGTTGGAGGATTGAGTGCAGTGAGCCAGGATTGGTGGCCACTGCCTGCCTGGGTGGCCTTGAGAGGCCCTCTTCCCTGGGCCTCTGCCTGGTGAGGCTGCGGATGGCCTCGTGTCCCTGACCTTCGGCTTTTCTTCTCGCCTCCAGTTCCGAAATTTCAAGATCATTTACCGCCGCTACGCCGGTCTCTATTTCTGCATCTGTGTGGATGTCAATGACAACAACCTGGCCTATCTGGAGGCAATCCACAACTTTGTGGAGGTGAGCCTGGGGGCTGTGCCGAGGGACCCTCAGATGGGGGGGCTGGTCAGCAGAGGACTGGGGCATCCCAGCTTCAGATAGGGGAAAGAGAGGGAGGGGAGCTGCTCTTTCCTTCTGACAAAACAGCCTTCCAGGCAGCCCCTTTTTGTCTTTATGTCTCTGTCTTGGAGTCCTTACTGCCTCTGTCTCCCTGTCTCATAGGTCTTAAATGAGTATTTCCACAATGTCTGTGAACTGGACCTGGTCTTCAATTTCTACAAGGTAAGGCCCCCTGTGGCTGAGGGAAGTGCAGAGATCCAGATTTTCCTCCCTAATGAACCAGCACCCCAGGCCGGGGACTCCCCACAACCAACTAGCCCTCTCCCTTGCAGGTTTACACGGTGGTGGATGAGATGTTCCTGGCTGGGGAGATTCGAGAGACAAGCCAGACGAAGGTGCTCAAACAGCTCTTGATGCTGCAGTCCCTGGAGTGAGGAGGCCCAGGTGGTCCCCAGCCTGGGACATCCACCCCCAGCCCCTGCCCCTCTGTCTTCCTCCCCCCATTCCCCAGCAGATGCTCTGAGTTTACCGTCTGAGACGGTGGGACCACCCTGGCTGGCATCAGGAGAAGGGGAGGCCCCTGTGTGTGGTGCCATACGCCCTGTAAAACCCTGCTGTCATGGCAGTGATGCTGTGAGCAAGCCTGTGTGTGTGCGTCTGTGTGTGTTTGTGCATGTGTGTGTGCGCGCGTGTGTGTGTGTGTGTGTGTGTGTGTGTGTGTGTGTGTGTGTGTGTGTGTGTGTATGTGTGTATGTATGTACAAATGTGTGTACCTGGAGCTCCCAATAAAGTTGTGGACCTGGCCTGCCTGCCCACTGCCTTCTCTTCTTTCCTTCCTGCAGCTTCTCCCCTTAGTATTAGCTTCTACCTTTCCCAGTCTCCTCTTGGTGCCTGAGTCTGGGCCTCTGAGTTTTAAAAGCCCCACAGCTTTTTAAGACTAAAAATCTAACTCTTTGGATCTTATAGGATTTTAAATCAGAAATAGAATGCCAGGGCTGAAAGGGGCCTTGGACCTGTCTGGTCCAACCCTGGCCCCTTGTTTTACAGGGGTAAAGGCCAAGACAAACAGCCAGGCAGAGGTAGACAGAGACCTCAGCCAGCGTCTCTGTGGCTACTCTTGACAGTAGGATTCCTGGGGTGCCATTTCTAGACTTGGCCAGTCACTTTCTGAAGTTTCCTTGTCTCCATCCCAGCGTCTCGACAGTGGTGGGTGGAGAAGGGGGAGGGCTGGGACTGATCCTTGGGCCAGGCGAGAGATGGGGAAGCCCCTCCCTGCTGCCCTGGTGGTACATAGACACCTGGGCCTCCTGGCTGGGCCAGTCCCAAAAGCCTTGAGACTCTTAGCTAGGGAAGCCCTGCCTCTCTGGCCCTCCCATCCAGAGTGATGCAACTCTAGGCAAGGTTGGGAGAGAAACAAGGTTACAGATGCGAGGTCCTTCAGAAGCCTAGTCAGGAGCAGAACTGGGGCACTGAGAGCCAGCTTGCCAAGCTTCCACATCATGGTAGTGCAAAAATGCCTGGCTTTTTAACTGGGAGGACCCAGATTTGAATCCTGACTCTGAGACTTTGAGTCTTCTCTGGCCATCTTTTCAAAGGAGGCAGCTTGGTTTTCTTCACTGAACTATAGTATACACCACAGTAATGAGCTTTGTCCTGGGCCAGACAAGGGGATGGGTCCTGCCCAGCTGAAGCATCCAGTCACCTGGGGTGGGGAGGGGATAATGTTCCAAAGTTCAATGATGACACCAGAGAATTCCAAAAACAGGAATCCCCCTCTGTGGGGGAAGATTCTCATCACTTGGTCAGTCTGGGAAAGGTCAACCAGGACAGTCCAAGGTTGTTGCTACCTCCGGAACAGGACGGCAGGCTGGCAGGTGAGGAGCCTGGGGCATTGAGGCAACTCCAGTGCCAGTCTCAGAGTCTGGGAGATCTGAGTTCAAATCTAGTCTCAGACTTCAGCTGTGTGAGCATAAGAGGATCATTTCACCTTGGTCTCCCTCAGCTTCCTTTTCTGTGAAATGGGGACAAAAAGTAGCTGTAGGCCCTGGAAGGAATGTTGTGAGATTCTAGTGAGATTATCCCTTTGAAGTCTAATTCCTGTCATTCTTGTTGCCATCAGGCAGCCTTGATTTGCCTCCCTTCTAATTCTCCACCCACCCCCAGAGAAGCCAGTAGCTGCCTATTCCCCAAGGGCACATGGGGCCCAGAGGAGGAGATGCCAGCAGCGGGCTTGCCATGACTGGTAGAGATCCAAGCTGGGCCTTGCTCAGAGAGTGAAGGGAGGACAGCCTGGTTCTACCTGCTGGATGGAGGAAAGAGCTGGGATAGCTTTCCTGCCACAGCCCAGGACCGAAGGGACGGCTGGAAGGATGGAGGAAAGGAAGACACCATCTGGCTGGCACTCTCACTGGCTTCTTAAGCCGTGAGGTTCAGATATCTCTTAGGGGCATAAGGATTGAGGGCAGTGGTCAGGTTTGGAAGATGAGCCCACCCTCCCACCAGGGACTGATTAACAAAGCCGAGCAAGGTCTGGTTCCTGCAAGGGACCTAGAGATAATTTTTAAACCAGTTGTGGGAAGGTCATGGATGGTCGCACAGGTTTAATTCCCCAGGGAGCCTGAGATGGTTGGAGAAACTTGGGGAGCATCCTTGATGCCTGGGAAGTGAGACTCTTGGAAGCTTGGGAGGAGAATTCCAGAACATGAGCCAAGGAGGCTCCGTCCCAGGGCAAGTTGTAGGCAAAAGCCTTTACCCCCATGTAGACCTCTATCTGCAATGCCCTGGTAGGGAGTCCCACCTCCTGCTGGCCCTTCTGCCAAACCAGGGCAGCTTTAGGGAAGATAAATTGGCAATTCCTGGTTCTCGAAGGTTTTAATTACTCTTAGGAGACATGGGAGGAAGGATATTTGGAATACACCAGTCTCAAGGTGATGACAGTGGTTTCTAGTGGGGAGTGCCAAATTTGAGGATGAGAGGTGTAGGGGAGACTGGGGTATTCTATAGAGTACCAACTGAAGGAGACACCTATCCCCATGCCCCCATCTCCTGACAAGCCGCTGGGGCCTTCTTTAGCCCCTTTCATCCCCAGCCTCAAAGCACTGGCCAGGCAGGCTTCCTGACTCCAGCTGCCCTTTAAAAGGATGAGAGGGAGGAGCTAGGGCCTCTGAAGTGGTTGGATCAGATGCATCCTGGCCCCTGCAGCTGGGCTTGGGACAGGAGGCAAGGCTCCCATGAAACTTCTCTTCTGCCCTCCTTCCTCCTTCTAGCCAGACTGTGGCCCCTAGGTCTCTTCTGAGATGGGACACCCCACCCTTGCCTCCACCCCTTCTACATCCCTAGGTCTGAAGCCTGGGTGTGAGCCACAAGAGGGCAGTCCCCCAATATTTACTCTCCCCTCTCTCCTCCCTCTTCAGCTTTTCGTACCTTCTGTTCTGTCTGGGTCTTACGGTTCTTCTGCCCTGATCCCTTTGACTTCTCTTAGGGAGAACCTATCCACCCCTTAACCCACCCTGCATTGCCCTCTTGATCCCATAGCACTTCCAAGAATCTGAAAACCCAAGTATCTTAGTAGACTCAGGCTTGGCCCCTCTGAGCCCATCTTGGGCCCTGGGAATTCTGGGATCATAGAACATCTGAACAAAGGGTTCATCTATCACCACACTTTCTTTGTGCAAAGACTTTGAGGGGAAAGTCCCACAGGAAGTTCCCAGCACTCAGGTGACCTAACACCTTACTTTGTAGGCTCCCTACCCAATTCCTCCAGGTTCCCTTTATCTGAGAAGACTGGCCCCTGAGAGCCGCAGTGGGCCAGAGCTGAGGAGCAGACAGATGGGGAGGGAAGAGCAGAGCAGAGAAGAAACGTATGTTGGGGGGCAGCAAATGGAGCCATTTTCATCCTGAATCTCCTAGGGCTTTACTGGGGAGCAGGAGGTGTGAGGCACTAGATTGTTCAGGAATCCTGATGAGGATGAGGGTCACCATGACAACTGTATCTCTTTTACTCAGGAGAGGGGTGGGGCAGGGCCCAATTGTTTCTATGGAAACAGCCAGACCTAGGCCTTCAGCCATCTCTTGGTGTCTGAATCAGTGTGGGAGAGCCTGGATCTTGGGGAAACTGTCCCTTTTCTTTTCCTAGCTGGCACCCAAATTGCACCCTCCTCTCCAAGTGGTTCTCCCGGAGGTAATGTGCTGTCATGGAAAAAATGACGGCTGAGCTCAGAGCCAGGAGCCCAGAGTACAAAGGCCAGTTCTGACATTCATAATTACATGACAGAAGCAATATCCCTGTACCATGGATAGGGTCTAGGCGTTAGAGGACCTAGGGTTCAAGTCCCATCTCTTACCTCTGTGACAATAGGCCAGCCCCTTAATCTCCTGCTTAAACTATCTCTAAGTCTGTGCTCCTATGATCTGGATTTGAATCCAGCCTCTGTTACCTTTGTGACCTTGGGCAGCTCACTATACGCTCCTGGCCCTCAGTATCCTTGACTGTAAAATAAAGGGGTTAAATTAGATAACACCCTTCTGGTTATAATTCTATGATTCTATGTCTTGGGTTCAAATCTTGCCCCTGTCATTTTCTACATTGGGTGTGATCTTGGGTGTAAGGGAGATAGCTTGGAACACTGGAAAGAGCCCTGGCTCTGCTCAAGTCAGAGGATCTGGGTTCAAATCCTACACTCTGATGCTTGCCTTGGGTAAGTTGTTCTATTTCTCATTTGGATTTCTTATGTTCTCATGTTCTATTTCTCTGTTTCCTTATCTACATAACGATGGGCTTGGTTTTGAAAAAGATAATCCCCATCAAAGCTGATTGTACCATTACCAGTCTCATAAAGTGCATCCATCAGCCAAACGATTGGGTGTCCCTTCCAGCTCTGCATTTATGGTCCCATGATCCTGAGTAAGGGTGCAGCTTTGTTTGCCTCCTGTGTACAAAGTGACTCATCTGCTTGTAGAGCCTCCTCCCCAGGGGCTTGAGGAAAGCCCCTAGATTTTCGGTTACCACCCGCCTCCCCTCCAATACTGTACTGTTCTCCAGCCAGCTGCAGTCTGGGTGACAAAGCCACAAAGATTTGTCAGAACAGTTTCTGAGAAAGTGGCCCCCTCTCTCTAGCCTGAGAGGCCCTCCTTGAACCTCAGAATTGCAAGATCCCAGCCTTGCTGGGGGGTTAGCCTTTCTGGGAGACAAAGGAGGGTCAAAAGAGAAGATCTTCATCTGGGAGGATGATAATTGACACCCGTGGAAATACTGGGCTACTCCACCCTTTTTCTCTCTGGTGTTTTCTCTGCAAAGAACAGCATGGAAAAGGGCAAAGAGAGAGAAAATCTGGTCAAGATCATGAAGGAGGTAGAGAGAGAGCCTCTGGTGGCCCTTGGTGAAGCCACAGTGGACCTGGCAGCTGGGATGGCCATGGGGATTATCGAAAGGGCTGGAGATACCACAAGCCTGGCAAACACCATTGTGATTTCAAAAGAAAGAACAGAGGATAGAATCTGCTTGCGGCAGCTCAGTGGGCTGGATTTCCATTGCAGTGAAAATTCTAGAATGGATCGTTAAAGAGAGTTGGAAGGAATCTGGAAAGGGAAGCAGTGGCGGTAGAGAAGGAACAAGGTTTCCTTTCCAACATATCATGCTGGCCTAACCCTTTTTCCCCTTTTTATAAGATTTCTGATGGTGGTGGTGATGGTGGTTGTCCTTCGTTCTTGAAGAGGACCAAAACATCACTATGCTAAAGTCAAGTTTCAATGTGTCCACCTGTGGCTGATCAGACCAACACAAGCTTGGAATGCTCTACTACAGGTCTGGCACAAACAGTCCATGTGAACATTTGGAGTGGTTTCTCTAAATTTGTGCATCCTGTGTTTCCTTTGAGCTGCTACGAGCTTTGCTCAGCAAGCACAGTACCTTCTCTGATGTGGGCATGCCATGCTGAGCGATCCTATGCCAATGTCTCCCATGTCACGCAGTCAATTCCAAAGTTCTTGAGAGTGTCCTTATATTGCTTCTTCTGACCACCATGTGAACACTTGCCCTGTGTGAGTTCTCCATAAAATAGTCTTTCTGGCATGTTATATTTTGCATTCAAACAATGTGGCCAGTCCATTGGAATTGTGCTCTCTGAAGCAGAGTCTGAATGCTTGGCAGTTTAGTTCAAGTAAAGACCTCAGTGACTGGTCCCTTATCCTGTCACATGAACTTCAGAATCTTCCTAAGACAATTTGGATGAAAGTGATTCAGTTTCCTGGCATGGCACTGGTAGACTGTCCATTGTTGTATGCCTATAAGATTTCTAAACTGGAATCTGAGGAAGATGCTGTGGATATAATTGTTAGATTTCAGCAAAGCTTTAGACAGAGCATTTCATACTATTCTTATAGAGAACATGGACAAAGAGAAGAAAAAACACCCAGATGATGGATGGATGGATGGATGGATGGATGGATGGGTGGGTGGGTGGATGGATGGATGGATGGATGGATGGATGGATGAAGTATTTCTTTAGCATTTACTATGGACAAAGCAGCCCCTGGCCACAGAGAGCTTACATTCTGATGGAGGATACAACTTACAGGGAAAGTTTCAGCTACGAGTAAGATAGAAACATCCCATGATCCTTAGGGGGCAGACAGTCATAACTTTTCTTGAATGCAATTTCCTCTGATAAAATGCTTCAGTTTCTGATGTTGAACCATGTGACAGTACCAAGGACTTTAGTGATTAAAAAAAAACCTTTCCCTTCTGAATCTTCAGGCAGCCTCTTCATAGGAAAAATTTCCAGACATCTCCACAGGGGCTGCTTCCCGGGATGACAGCTGTGGGCACTGGATTGGCCTCTTTGCTACTCTTAAGGGTCTTGGACTTGGGGGTCCTGGGCTGTCTCTATCAGGGTCTGAGGGGAGATGATGACCCAACTGGTAGCAGTCATTCACCTTGCCCAGTACATGCCTCCTCCTGTGTCTTTCTCAGAATGCCTTCTCCTTTAACTAGACTGGCTGTGAGTGGCAGGAGGTCCCTTCCCTATAGGGGTTGTTTCTCTGGTTGATGGCTAAGACAGCTGGGTTAGAGGCAGGGCTGGTGGTCTGTGGGGGGGCGGCTGCCACTTTCAGACCTCCTCCCCTTATCTCCCTGTTGGGGGCAGTTGGTCAGCAATTTTTGCTGGTGGTGATGAAGTCCTCTCCTCCCAATGATGGCTGGACTAGAAGCATGTCTGGTGGTTTGGGGGGCACTGCTATTCCTTGGGTTCAGGATCCTGGGCTGTCTCCATCAAGATCTGAGGAGAGATGGTGGTCAGGATGGTGATGATTTGGCATGTTCTACGTCATGCCTCTTCCTAAGGGTGCCTTGCTGCTTTAGCTATGATGGATAAGTTCCAGAACAGGTTTGATGTCCATTCTTAAAAAATGTTCAGTGATGATGTAGCAGAAGTCTCCAGGGGAGAGCTCCAGGCCTCTGTGCTTGAGTGTGTGCTGTTTAAGCTGGTTATCAATGCTTTGGATAAAGGCATAAAATGGTAGACTTATCAAATGTACAGATGAAACCAAGCCAGGAAGTATCTAATAGTCTGGAGAGCAGTGTCAGGGTCCCAAAGAATTCTGGGGCATTGGGCAGAGTATATATAATAAGATGAAATTCATGAGGTTTGAAGGTAAATCCTTGCACTTGGATAGAGAAAAATCAACTTCGCGAATATAAGATGGGACAGTCATAGTTGGGCAGTAACTGTTCTGGAAAAGGTCTGGAGTTTTTAGGGAGCTACAAGCTCAGGAGGAACAGGATGATTCAGCCCCAAATTAGCCACAGAAGCTTATTCAAGTGGGCTGCCCCTAAGAGGATCTTGGCTTCCTGGAACAGGGAAGGAGTGATGGTCCCAATGTACTGGGTCCTCATCAGACCTTATCTGAAGTGTTGCTTGGAAAGGCCCGATGGCTTAGGAAGGATGCTGATAAGCTGTGCATAGTGTCCAGAGAGAGGCAACTAGCACAATGAAGGGCCTTGAGTCCATATCATGTGGGGATTGATTGAAAGCACTGGTATATTTAACCTGAGAAGAAGACTGGGTTGTGCAAGAGGGGCTGGGGGGAGGTGTGGGGGCCTAATTGTTTTCAAGTATCTGAAGGTCTATAGGAAAGAAGGGATGAGGATCAGACTTGGGCAGAACCAGAAGTAATGAAGGAAGTTTGCAAAGAGGCAGATCTAGGCTTGACGTCAGGAAACGTTTCCTAATAGTTAGTGGGAAACAACTATTTCCAATAACCATTAGGAATGGTTACCATACTAATGGTTAACATAAGCAATAACCATTAGGAAAAAAGCCATCACAGTAAAAGATGGTGGTTTTTTTCCCTCCTTGGAGGGCCTTAAACATGGGCTTGGTTGACCATTTATAAGGTACCTTCTTATGGCCATAGGGCAGTTACATGGTGTCATAGTACACAGAGTGTTAGACCTGGAGTCAGGAAGACCTGAGTTCAAATCTGACCTCAGATACCTACTAACTGTGTGACCCTGGGCAAGTCACTTGACCTTGTTTGCCTCAGTTTTCTCATCTGTGAAATGAGCTAGAGAAGGAAATGGCCAACCACTCCAGTATCTCTGCCAAAAAAAAAACCAAATGGGGTCACACAGAGTCGGATACTACTGAAAACACCTCAATAGCAAATTGTGGGCATGCCTTTTGCTTATGGGTTGGACCAGAAGGATACTGAGCTCTCTTCTAACTCTGAGATTCTATGATTCTAAGGTTCTAAGCATTCTCTGTTCCCCCCCTTCTCTGGTCTGCCCCTTTCCCCCTCCCCTACTTCCTGTGACTAAGAAGTATCTGGGTACAGACAGAGGTCAAAACTTTCTGAGGCAGGTCAACACCTATTCCTACTAATTCTGGGGACGTAGAGGAGAGGTCAGGGTGTGAGGTTACTGGGAATCCTGAAGCCAACTTGACAACCTGAACATGTTAACCCTGCCCTCAAGTAGAGCCAGGGAGAGGGAGAAACAGAGAGAGAGAGAGAGAGAGAGAGAGAGAGA
>JAQQSW010014180.1:0-12161 GCA_028646575.1 Pseudocheirus occidentalis | reverse complement strand
AAAAATAGATTAAATCAAATGGCAAAAGAGGCCCAGAAAGTCAGTAAGAAGAAGAATGCCTTAAAAAGTCGAATTTGCCAGATGGAAAAAGAATCTCAAAAGCATTCTGAAGAGAATAATTCCTTCAGAATTAGAGTGGAGCAAGTGGAAGCTAATGACTTTATGAGAAACCAAGATACTATTAAATAGTTACAAAGAAAAGAAAAAATAGAAATCAATGTGAAATATCTCCTTGAAAAAACCACTGACCTGGAAAATAGATCCAGGAGAGACAATTTGAAAATTATTGGTCTACCTGAAACCCATGAGCAGAAAAAGAACTTGGAAAGCATCCTTCAAGAAATCCTCAAAGAAAATTGGCCTGATGTTTTAGAGGCAGAGGGCAAAATAGAACTTGAAAGAATTCGCCGATCACCTCTTCAAAAAGATCCCCAAAGAAAATTCCTAGAAATATTACTGCCAGGTTCCAGAATCCCCAGATCAAGGAGAAAATATTACAGGCTTCCAAGAGAAAACCATTTGAATACTGCGGAAGCACTAGCAGGATAACCCAAGATCTGGCAGCTTCTACACTGAGGGATTGAAGGGCCTGGAATATGATATTTCAAAGATTAAGGGAGCTGGGATTAAAACCAAGAATCAACTACCCAGCAAAATTGAGCATATTATTCCAGAGCAAAATATGGTCATTCAATGAGGTAGAGGACTTTCTAGCATTCTTACTGAAAAAACCAGAACTGAACAGAAAATTTGACAATCAAACACAAGTAGCATGAAAAGGTAAACATGGGAAAGAACTCATAAGGAACTTGTCAAATTTGAATTATTTACATGCCAATATGGAAAAACGATAACAGTAACTTATGAAACTTTTCTTAGTAGGAGGATACGTGAAGGGAATACAAATGGATATATATATATGTATACTTACACATATGTCCATATAGAAGGCTATATATGAATATGAATACATATCTGAGCATGTGTATATATGGGTTTATAGAGGGCATAGGATCAATTGAATATGAAGGATATCATGCCGCACGAGAGAGTAGGGTTGTGGGGATGAGAGGGCGGATGACGGAGGTAAGGGCAGGGTCTGGGGGAAGGATGCTGGATGCTCACACTTCAATAAAGAGACAGGGACAGGGTAGAGAACAGAACGAAGGGGGAGGGATAGGAAGGAGGGACATATCACTGTCACAATATGTCCACTATGAAGATTTTCTGTATAATCACACCTACACAGCCTGTATTGAATTGGTTGTCCTTCCAGTGGGGATGGGTGACAAGGGAGGAATCAAAAGAATCTAGAATTTAAAGCTCTGCAATACCTCCAGCTAGGAATCAAGATATACAGGGTCTGGGATAGGGAGACCCTCCCTGCCCTACCAGAAAGTTAGAGAGCAGAGCAGCAGAGGGGCTCTACGGTGGGGTGGCTGTTTTCGGGTTGGGGTAGGGGAAAGACGGGGAGAAAATTTGTAATTCAGAAATCTCATGAAAATGAATGATGTAAACAAGAAAACAAATAAAATTTATTACATTAAAAAAAAAGTTTTCTCACTGGAAATTCTCAGTGCCAATGATCATCACTTCTAGATCAAAAGTTCCAGACTAAAAGCAAAAACAAAAACAACAAACAAGAAAAACACCTCAAACCTTAAGCAGCTTAATTATTGTTTTTTAATCTAGCACAGCTGTTTTCAACTTATCGGTTATGTTCAATTTGTAACAATAAAAATACATCCTGCATATCAGATATTTACATTACTATTCATAAAAGTAGCAAAATTACAGTTATGAAGTAGCAATGATAATAATTTTATGGTTGGGGGTCACCACGACATGAGGAATTGTATTAAAGGGTCACGGCATTATGAATGTTGAGAACCACTGATCTAGCACATAGGTCTTTTAGCATAATTAAAATGAAAAACATTGTTAAGGTATAAACTTAGTATTTTCTCTCCTAAGCATTTGCTGTCCCCCGTAGCCAGTTTCTTATTTTATTTTCAATTTATGGAATAAAAGAAGCATTTCCATAACATAGTACAATAATAAAGATGATCACACATCAAACTTCAGATCTACTATGTACAACTTGCTATTATTTTCAAGTGTACTACAGAATTATCATTTAAATTCCTTTTTCTCTTTTTTTCTTCCTTTCTCCCCTCCTGCCTTAGAGATGAGAATGACTGAGCAGGTTGTAATGTGTGATTGTGATGGAATGCTGCTGTACTGTGGGAGGTTGTGGGTTGGTGATTTTAGCAGGGCATGGAGAGACTTGGACAGAGTGGTAGGGGATGAGGTGAGCAGAACCAAGAAATCATTGTATATTGTAATAGCAATATTGTTTTGAGAATGACATTGAGTGAATAAGTTATCTTGTCTATATACCAAAAGAACTTTGAAGGGCATTTGAAGAAAGATGCCATCTACATTGAGAGAAAGAACTGATAAATATAAATATGTGTGGAATAATTTTACACACACGCACACATATATACACCTAAAGCATTTGCTTCTTGAAGAGAAAATAAAATATTTTTTTTCCTTTGGTATAATTATCTTCTGATGAACTATGTTTGTTTGGTGGGAATTTCTCTGAGAAATTTTGAAGAATCATAGATTTTATTTGTTTGTTTGGTTTTTTTTTTGTTTTTTTGGGTTTTTTTGGAGGGCAGTTGGGGTTAAGTGACTTGCCCAAGGTCACAGGGCTAGTTTTTTGTGTTAAGTGTCTGAGGTCAGATTTGAACCCGGGTACTCCTGACTCCAGGGCTGGTGCTCTATTCACTGTGCCACCTAGCCGCCCCCAGAATCATAGATTTTATAGTGAGACAATTTGATAAATTATGACATCTAAAATATTACTTTCAAAATACATCCAAGGATGTTTTGAGACAATATACTCTTCATGGTAAATATTTGTATTGAAAGCATATCATTATACAAAGGTTTGTATTTAAGGAATGTGAACATTGATTTGGAAATTCCTTGGAATTTTAATTGGAAAGTCTAGACAGTACTTAACAAAAGATAAGCCATTTGAATTTGAGGGGGAAGTTTAAAATGAAACTTTAATTACCATGTGCCTTAAAGGATAAAAAAAATTTGAATAGATGGATTTGCACAAATACAGAATTGTCCTCCATCTCATTTAAAACAAAGCAAAACAATGAGGTTGATACTAACTTTGTTATATATTCTTTTAACAGATTTCAACACTAAACTCCCACAATGTCCCTGAAACCAAGAGTAGTGGATTTTGATGAAACATGGAACAAACTCTTAACGACAATCAAAGCTGTTGTCATGTTGGATTACGTTGAAAGAGCAACTTGGAATGATCGTTTTTCGTATCCTTTAATAATATTGAATTTATTCATTCAAAATATTAAGCATGCATATATAGTTTAGAACAGGTTCTAAATTTTTTTTAAAGGTCAAGTATAATTGCTTACTGTAGAGGAAATAATCTTTCTTCACGTTTCATTTTCATTACAAATGCCTTTTAGTGTTTTGTATATTTGCTAAGTTTTATCACCTGGATGAATGAACGAATGAGCAATAATAATACTAAGTGCTTACTATGTGCCAGAGATACAAATGCAAAATTCTGTTCCTTCCCTCTATGGGAGAATGTTCGTTTGCGAGTAGTACTTTGGGCTGGAAAGTATTTTTTAAGAATTAACTAGAAGGTCAGGAGAATGTTGTAGATATAGTCTACCAAGATTTTAGCAAAACATTTGACAATATGTTATTCTGATCTGATAGACAAGATAAATAGATGTGGAACAGATGAGTGTACAGTTAGATGTATAATGAATGATTGATTGGATGGCCACTCTCTTGAGAGTAATCATTAATAATTTTATGGTACCTTGAGAAGTTCCTGTTTAGTGGAGAACCCTAGGGATCTATTCTTGATCTGGTACTATTTAGCATTTTAATAAAATTTGGTTAAATGTATAAATGGCATGCTTATAAAATTTATAGATGACATAAAAATAAGAAGGATGACAGAATTGGGATCCAAAAAGATCTTGACAAAAAACATTGGGCCAAATCTTTAAAAAGTGAAATTGAATTAGAACAGGTAAGCTTGAAGTTAAAAAAAGTCAACCACAAAGGTACAAGATTGTGGAGATGTGGTTACATAACCATACTTCTGAAAAGGATCTGAGTGTTTTAGTGTGCTCAGCTGTGCTTTGTGGTGGTCTAAAAACTTTGTGAGGTCTTTGGACGTTAGGACTTGTCCAGGGCTGCCAGTTGTAGAATACTGTGTGTCGTGCTGAGCACCATATTTTAGTGAGAATGCTAATGCGCTGGACAGTGTTTAGGAGAGGGCAACTGGTATATTGAGGCACCTTTATGATTATACCTTATAAGATTTGGTTGGGGGCACTGGAGATATTTAAACTGGAGAAGAGAAGATTGGGGAGGATGTGATCGCTATTTTAAAGTATTTGAAAAGCTATCAAATTGAAGGGGGATTAGATGTGTTTTTCTTGACCCCATAGGGGAGAACTAAGATTAGAACTAAGGTTAGAAAAGGCAGATTTGCCCCTGATATAAGGAGAAATCTAATGACAGGTAGACCTGTTTCAAAGTAGAATGGGCTTCTTTGGAAAGTACTAGGTTCTCCCTCACTTGAGGCCTTTAATAAAGGTTGAGTGTACATTTTTTAGGAACATTATAAAGGGATATTCTTTCTTAGCTGTAAGCTGGATGGGTTGGCCTCTCAGGTCACAGAACTGAAAGTCTGTGATTATCTTATCTGTGATATATGAAAGCACAAATGTAAGTATAGTGGAAAGTATATTGGACCTAGTGTCGGAAGATCTGACTTTACTGTTTCTTGACTGGCAAGTTATTTAACCAATCTGACTTAGTTTCTCTCTTTACAAAATAAAAGTGATGATTTCTGCACTACTTAACAGTATTCTTTTGAGGTTCCAGTATAATAATAAATATAAAACACTTAACAGTGATAATAATAACTTACATCTATGTAGCATTTTAAGGTTGGCGAAGTACTTTTATTATTTCATTTGCTCCTCACCCTTGTGAAGTTGGTGCTGTGATTATCTTTGGTTTATAAATGATAAACTGAATCTCTGAGGGTTTGGGTGATTGCCCAGAATCACATAGTTCATATGTATATGAAGTGTTATTCACACCCAGGTTTTATTAACTCGAAGTCAGCACTTTCTCCTCCATGCTAGACCAACTCTCCTAACTTAAAGTTATATAGGAGAATCATTTTCCTAGTCTCTAATTGCTTTCACATTGCCTCTCCATTTCTATAAACTAGGCAGCATTTTAGAATATATACTTCTTTTTCTAGAGTATAGAGTCTTCTTCCACAAAAGTCTAAGTTCTTCAAGGACAAGGGTTTGTGTCTGCCTTCTCTCTACTTGTCTTCGGTGTCTAATACAGTGATTGCTGCAATAAATGATGAATTATAAGTAGAGTATCTATTTTATAGATATATAATATCTCAATCTACTTTGCTACCTACTGCCTATTAAACAAATATTAATAAATGTTTTCCTGTTTGTCTTCATTAAGCCCTCAACTCATGATAAAAAAGTGACTTTGACCCTAGCTAGGGTCTCTAAATTTTAGTTTCATAAGTCAAATTTGTTCTATATGTTTAGATTAAATAAAATAATTCACTACAAATGAAAACTCATCTGTTTACATATAAAAAATTTTTTTTGAGGAGGGCAGACAAGGCAGTTGGGGAAAGTGACTTGCCCAAGGTCAGACAGATAGTAAGTGTGTCAGATGTCTGAGGTCAAATTTGAACTCAGGTCCTTCTGACTTCAGGGCCAGTGCTCTATTTACTGTATCATCTAGCTGCCGCTGTATAAAACATTTTTAAACTAAGGATACCATAAAGGTAATTGTCATCAAAACAAGTAGAGGTAGAATAAAAAAATAAAAAAAGCAAAGAGAAAAAAGAATGTTATAAAATTAAAATCGATTTAAAAAAATGTCTAACAATTAAACTTCAAGAAATCTTTAAAAATAATTTCCCTCAAGACTCAGATTTTAAATTAGAGATACTGCAGAAATACAACTTTTTAAATTTGTGACTACTTATCTGTAGTTTAAGAAGATTAATATTGACAACTGAATAGTGGATAAAATGGAGTGGAGAGAGATATGAGGCAAGGAGACCAACCTTTTGGCTATTGTACTAGTCTGTGCACAAAGAAGTGATGAGAGCTGCCACCCAGGTGGTGACAGTGTCAGAGGAGAGAAGAAGACCTGTCTGGAAATTTGTTTCAAAGATAAAATTGAGAGGACTTGGTAACAAATTGGATATGGAGCATTGAGAGAGATTGAGGAGTCAAAATTGGAACCTACATTGTGAGCCTGGGTCATTTCAGTAGTAATGGGAAAATTTGGAAAGGGAAAGTATTTAGGAGGAAAGATGAGTTCGATTTTGGACATGTTGAGTTGAAGATGTTTACAGGACATTCAGTTTGAGATCAAAGAGGTTAAATAGATCTGAAAATCATTAGCATGGAGGCAATTGAAACCGGAAGTGAAATTGTATAGAGTGTGTGATCTGGATGAAGATCCAGCTAATGAGACTGAGAAAGCCTTTAGAGGAGTAGGAGGGGATGGAAGATAAAGTAGTGTTTAGAAAAAAAATGTTACCAAGAAGAAGAGGTGATCAATAGCGTTGGGAAAAGCTGCAGAGAGGCCAAGAAGTATAAAGGTTGGAAAAACAAGAGGCTTAGTAGTCAATACTCCTCAACTAGCTAGGAGGTGATATACCTAAATACACATATTGCCTAGTAGTAGATTAGGTTGTTCACTTCTTACTCCTTTAACTAAAACTTCAGAGAGGATTCTTTTATCCTTTGTTGTTTACAAAGTAAACATCCCAATCTCCCTTACAATACAGGGGCTATGAAGTGACTATTTGCAATATGCAATATGCAAGGCTATTATTAATATGTGAATGTAGTTCTTTTTGTAATGCTAACCTTTTTATCTGAAGAGTACCTAAACTGTTGTCATTAACACCCATTTCTCTTTTCCTAGGAACCCAGACTCTTTAACATTATAATTTTCTGTTGTTAATTTCCTAAACTAAAACAAAGTTTAGGGTAACTTTGTTCTTAGCAGAGGTTTCTCCGAGCAAAAGAAACCTAGACAACAGATTTAAAAGAGTAGTCACAGGACAAAACATGCTTCTGGCCTGTAGTGAGAGAGTTGATGAGTGCAGGTTGAAATATATACACACATGTGTTTATGTATTTTGGGCATGGCTAATGGGGGAATTTATTTTGCTTTACTAATATGTTTGTAATACATTTGAATCTTCTTACTTTCTCAAGAGAAGGAAAGGGAGAGAATACAAACCAGAAAATAAAATAGAATTTTAAAAAACGGTCTTTTTAACTGTTTGCTACTATATGGAGTTGGGGCAAGAAGAAAACATTTCTCTCCTGCTTCAGATGATCTATATAGTCCTTTAATTTACACTGAGCTGCAAAAGGGAATCTGCTAGAATCTCTGCTGCATCTTTGTTAGTATCCTTAAGCCTCAAACTTGAGACTGAAACTAAATGTCTGAATACGAAGGATCACCTTTGGAAATTGTTTCCTTGTCTCTGCCATGTGTAGAATCTTTGCCCTAAGTGATACTTTTCTGAACACTCTTCATAAATTCAAGAACCTAGTGAAAGGAAAAATGTCTCAGTATTTCAGTTCAAATTGAATTTACCTTAGTTGCAGAGTAACTAGGTAAGAATTCTCAATATAAATGATTTTCCAGGTATTAAAACCATGATACTCTTGGTTCTGCCCCTACCTTACTTTATGTAGAAAATATTTTAGGTGAGAGAGAAATTAATATGATTAAATATATTTCTTCAATGTACTATATGTAAAATATGTGTCCTTTTTTTCTTATTTTTTAGGGGTAAACTAGTCATCCCATACTTAATAGTGAGCAAAAATACTAGTACTGTGAACTTACTTTTAAATTTTCAATAAGTTTCATATTTCACTTTTAGTCTGATTTCTTTTAGAGTAAAACTGTCTTTTTTGGCTCTAGAGCTATAGGTCTAAGGTAATTATTATCAACATATGAGGGTTTCTGTTATTGTCCATCACATTTACATAGAGCAGATATTTTTAATTGCTTAACATGGAAATGAATGAATGTGATTTAATGATCTATATAGCTTATCTGAATTATGATTATTTGTGACTGATACTTGTTCTAATGACATGGTTTATTTTGAATTTGTCATGGCCTGTCTATTTTTTTTTTCTAACTCACGATATCTAATTAGATTGCCCAAAGTGTAATTGGCAGCCTTATATTTAATTGCTTTTTAAAAGTTTGTCTTAGAGATACTATTTTGGTATCTTGATGTTACTCATTTTTATTAACATGACCAGCCCAGTGTAGCTGAGTTATAATGAATTTGGTGGCTTTGTAGTTATCACCAAAGCATTCTTGTTAGAGACTTTGGCCTTTTATTGAATGTTAAGGTTGAGAAATTATGGTGACTTTGCTAGTCAAATACTTATAATGGCATTGTGGCTAAGAATGAATTCTTTCAACTTTTAATTCTAGATTTATTTCCTTTTGTTGAAGTATATATTCTTTATTTTTGTAGCTCTTTAGTGCCTAACTGTGCTCTCCAAATGCTAGGAATTTAATAAATGGTTATTGAATGAATGTTTTTCTTTGAATAGAGTTTTAAAAATTTGGGTAAGTAGCATTCTTCATTTAAAGAACTCTATATGTTAAGAAATATCTCTCTAAAATTGGGTTTTCTATAATTTAGAGGAGGTGGTACAGTGGATAAAGTGCTGGACTTAGAGCTGGGAAGACTTGAGTTCAAATGTAGCCTCAGACATTTACTAGTTATGTGACCCTGGGCAAGTCTCTTAACTGTTTGTCTGCCACAGTGTCCTTAGATATGAAATGGGGATAATAATAGCACTACCTTCCAAAGTTGTTTCAAGAATTAAATGAGATTGTATTTATGAAGCTGTTAACTCAGTACCTGGCACATAGTAAGTGCTTAATAAATGCTTATTCCTTATAACTATATTATGTTAGGAACACACAAAATTAATAGTTTTCTGCATTAAAATATGATGTTAATGTAGCCTAGATTGAGCCAGGTATGTAAAAGTTATTTTCATTATTAATGTCCTGTTTTTATAATGCTGGTCCCAGTCTTATACAGTTTTGATTTGGTTAACTCTTTCTTAGCAGATTGAGAGGCAACATAATGTAGTAGGGAGAATATTGACCTTGGAGTTATGGGAGACCTGGATTTGAGCCCTGTCTGTAGCACATGATTAGTTGTGAGATTCTGGGCTAACCAGTTAATAACCCTTTTCAGCATCAGTTTCCTCATCTGTGAAATGAGAATAATATACTGACATGACTAGCTTACAGGACTGTGAGCATCAAATGAGATAATGTATATACATTGTTTTGAAAACTTTAAAAAGCTAAATGTCACTATCAATAATAGTAATAATAATAATAATGATGATAATTCTTATTCCATCTTATAAATGATGAAACCAAGACAGAAGCAGAAGGTAATAGTAGAACTTCCTATTTGGAAAAAAGCTTCATAATTTAGTCTTTTTTTTTTTTTTGGTCTTTTTGGAGGGGGAGGGCAGGGCAGTTGGGGTAAGGGACTTGCCCAAGGTCACACAGCTAGTACATGCTAAGTGTCTGAGGCTGAATTTGAACTCAGGTCCTCCTGACTCCAGGGCCGGTGCTCTATTCACTGCTTCACCTACCTGCCCCATAATTTAGTCTTGTAAATAACTGTTAACACTTAGTCTTTATCTTCCTACTATCTTGTTTTTGTAAATATGGCAGCCATTTCTGAGGAGACATGTAGATAGAAAAAGTAAAATGAGTAACTTTCTACTTACTCAGCATCAAAATTTGGGGATTCTTCACCAGTTTTGCTCCAGTCAGTTTAATCATGGTATAGAGGTCACCTGTGCTTCTCAAAGATTATGTCAGCAGAATACAAACTCTGGCATGTCTTCTTAAGTTAAGGCCTTAAGTCATGAATAGAATTTTTTTAAGAAGAAAAAACTCCAGAAATAAAAGGGCCTGGTGCTGTGTCTGTAAGCTTAGGATGAGCCTCACCACATAGGGAAAGACGTAACTAGGCTAGCTGCAGTATGAGGTCTGACCATTTTTCTTAACTGCTCAAGAAGAATCAATGATTCCTCCCCACTTTTAAAATACTGGTATTTTTTTTGCTTTGGGCATTTAAGGTCCTGAATAGTTCTGGCTCCAGCCAACCCCTACAGACTTATAGTATGCTATTTTACCTCTTCCCAGCAGAGAGACTTGTTTGCTCTTTTCCCATAAGTGACATTTCACCTCCTATCACTGTGCCTTTGCACAAGCTATCTTCCTGGCCTGGAATGCCCTTGCTTTCCACTCCTTCACCTCTAAAAATCTCTGGCTTACTTCAAAGCCTAATTGAAGGGACAAGTCCTAGAGGGAGGCTGTCCTGATTTCTTCGGTTATAGTGCCCTTACATTCCTACCCTCATATACACATACTGCAGGAAGTTAGTGTGTAGATATTCTTGTATATATTTTATATTTTTCTTTCTATAAATTGTTTCTCCCTCAGGGCAAGTTCTGTTTCACTTTTGTCTTTGTATCCCTAGCACAGTGCCCACCACATTAAACCCCTAGTCAGTTTTTGCTGAGTGAATGCTAAATTGAAGACCTTATACTAAATTTTAGAAGGGTTGTGGTCTTTCGTACAGGTAGTACCTGAAGGATAAATATCCAGGGATATTTATAGGGATGTTTTAATTAATAAATGCTTATCCAGTTTAACAAGGATTGATATATTGAAAACAATTTAATAAATTTGAAATACTGTGAATTCTTGCATTAAGGTTTCATAAGAGAATAGTGGGAATTTGATGTTGCTCTATTTAAAGCATGAAGCAACATTCATTAAAAGCTTCAGAGCCTTTTTTGAACCAAACATCTTTTATCTCAAGCTACATGACATGTACTTTGTAGTTAGTGAAATAAGTGGTATTTGTTTTTGTTACTCAGTGACTTTTGTTTCCATCTTTATGTCTTAGTGATACAAAAGCCAAAATGAGATAGCCCCTGTCATCAAGGATCTTGCATTCCTTTTAGGATCATATAATATATTTGCAGATAAATACAGAATATATGTGTCTGGAAACACTAAGAAGACTGGGTGTGCAAAGAAGGGTTATGAAGGGCTTTGAAGACCAGTCAGAAGATTTTATGTTTGATTGTAGAGGTGATAGGGAGCCAGAGTGACATGGTCAGACTTCTGTCGTAGGAAGATCAGTCTGACAGCTATGTGGGGGATGGACTGAAATGGAGAGACATGAAGCATGGATACTAAACAGTAGGGTATTGTATTAGGGGAGGAGGAAGGTGACAAGTGCCTGCCCTGAGGTGATGGCAAGGAGAAAGTGGGGCATATACAAAATGTAATGAAAGTAGAATTTACAGGACTTTAGAACAGATTAGCTATTGGAGGATAGTGGAGGTGAATGAAGAAAATACCTAGATTATGAGTTTACTATAGAGGATGTTGGTATAAATGACATTAATAGGACAATTCAGAAGGGTCGCAGTGGGGGATAAATGAATTCAGTTTTGTACATATGTCTTTGAGACATCCAGTTCAAGATGTCTAATAGGCAGTTGCAGATACAAGACTAGCATTTTGCAGAGAAATTAGGACTGGATAAGTAGATCTGGGAATTATCAGCATAGAGAGGATAATTAAATCCATGGAAACCAATGAGATCACCATCAAAATAATATATAGAGAGAAGAGGGCCAAACACAAAATCCTGGGAGACATCCATGACTAGTGGGTGGGTTGTAGATGAATAGCTACTAAAGGAGATCAAGAAAGAGAAAGAGCAAGGAGGAGAACCAGGAGAAAAAAACATAAAAATGAGTATCAAGAAGAGGCAGATGGAGTGTTGTATCAATAATGAGATATTCACAACACCCATGATGGTTATGAATATGCTGGTATAGTTTTGGATCATAAAATGTAGCAAACTCTCCACATGGAAGGCAGAACCAAGGTCTTTATTCAGAAACCATAACACTGAGTCCCAA
>JAQQSW010014178.1:0-12162 GCA_028646575.1 Pseudocheirus occidentalis | reverse complement strand
CGATGCAGTATGGTACAATACGGTATGATGATGATATGATATGATATGATATGATATATGATACGATACGATACGATACGATACGGTACGGTATGGTACGGTACGGTACGGTACAGTACGGTATGGTATGGTATGGTATGATATGATAGACGGATAGATTGATATGATATGATTTGATATGACATGATATGATATGATATGATATGATACGATACGATATGGTACGGTATGGTATGATATGGTATGGTATGGTATGGTACAATATGATACGATACGATACGATACGATACGATACGATACGATACAATATGATACGATACGGTACGGTGTGGTACGGTATGGTATGGTATGGTATGATACGATATGATATGATAGACAGATAGATTGATATGATATGACATGATATGATATGATATGGTACGATATGATATGGTATGGTATGGCATGGTATGATATGATACGATATGATATGAAATGATATGATAATGATATGATACAATGCAATGCAATGCAATATGATAATGATACAATACGATATGATACGATGATACGATACAATGCAATACAATATGATATGATAATGATAATGATACTATATGATATGATATGATATTATGATATGATATGATATGAATGATATGATAATGATACAATACGATGCAATACAATATGTTATGATAATTATAATAATACTATATGATATGATATATTATAATGATATATGATATAATATATAACGTGACTTGACATGACATGATGTGATATGATATGATGCAATGTGATACATAATATGATATAATGCGATATAATACAATATATAATTAATATTTACAATAGATGCTACTCTATGTGACAGCTGTTGCTATGGAAAGAAGCACTAGAAGAATGGTGAGCACTCTCTAAAAATGCCCCTCAGGACAAATGTCTACCACCACAAGGACAGAAATGATTTAAGTTTTGGGAGAATTGGGGAGTACTGGAAAAATGACATCAATGGTTCGCTGATACTCTGATCAAGGCAAGAACCAAGACAATTCCAAAGGACTCATGATGAACAATTCCATCCACCTCCAGAGAGAGAATAGATGAACCCTGAGTACAGATGGAAGCAGACTTTTTTAACCTAATTTTTATTGGTCTGTTTTATTTTGCAATATGGCTAATATGGAAATATGTTTTGAAGACTTAACATATATAATCAATATTATATCAGTCACCTTTTCAAGGGGTAGGGCAGGAGAGAATTTGGAACTCAAAGTTTAAAAAAAATAAATGATACATTTTTCATGTATCTTAATATTTCATAAAATAAATAAAATAAAAACATATTCAAAAAAAATAACCGAGGGAAAGAAGAAAATTTGGAAGTCAAAAAAATTTTAAATGAATGTTAAGGGGCAGCAAGGTGGTGCAGTGAATAGAGCACCAGCCCTGAAGTCAGGAGGAACTGAGTTCAAATCCGACTTCAGACACTTGACACACTTACTAACTTTGTGACCTTGGGCAAGTCACTTAACCCCAATTGCCTTTCCTTTCCTGCCACCTAAAAAAATGAATGTTAAAAAATTTTACATGTAATTTAATATTGGATGAAATAAATAAAAATTAAACTAACATAAAAACAAAAATGAAATAAAATATATTCAAAAAAGAAAAATAACTGAGGGGCAGGAGACAATCTGGAAGTAAAAACAATTTTAAATGAATTTTAAATATTTCACATGTAATTGAATACTTGATGAGATAAGTAAAAATTAAATTAAATTTAAAATAAAATATATTCAAAAGGAGAAAAATAAGTTACACCAATATCAGACCACATAAAAACATCATAAAACCCAATTAAAGGCAACCCCTAAAAAATGCAGAAAGAGAACCTGAGAGCAAAAGCCTATTAGAAATTCTAGGTTCCTTAATCAGTGACTTAAAGTGAAAATTAAAGGTTAAGGTGATCTAAGGATCCAAAATAAGATGAAAAGCAAATTTAACATTTGATTTAACATCAACCAAAAACATTTCAGAGGCTTGAGAAGTAAAGAATTCAGTGCTTAAGAAAGAAATGCCAAAGAAGGAAGTTATGAAAAATTTCTGGTTCTGGTCCCAAGACGTCCAGCACAATGAAAATGCAAGTTGGGTTAAATGAGAAACAGACCATTAAATTCATGTACTCCAGTAATTTAATGAGCAACACAACAGTTATATCAAGGTAAACCACAGAAACTCTGACCTCTATACAAAACCATAAGACAATAGAGTTAGATAAGGTACGTAATTATTATATTTAAACAGTTCCCAGGGACACCTGAATTACTGGTGAAGAACTCTACTAGATGCAGCTAGTGGGGCAATAGATATAGCCCTGAGAGTGGAGTCAGTAAGATCTGATTTCAAATCTAGTCTCAGATACTTGCTAGACTTTGAACTACTGTCTGCCTCTGTTTTCTCATCTGTAAAATAGGAATAATAGTAGCACTTACTCTCAGAGTTGTTGTGAGGATAATATTTATAGAGCTCTGAGCATAATGCCTAGCAAAAAAATAGGTGCTAAATAAATGCTTGTCTCCTTCCCTCCTGCCAGCTGGCTCTCGGGTATTAGCCTGATCCCATCTTTCTTGACATATGATATGATCAGCTGCCACTGTGGAATTTAGAAGACCTGTGTTCAAATCTTGCCTGAGACACTTACTAACTGTGTGACCCTGAGCAAGTCACTTGACTTTTCTCAACCTTTATTCCCTATCTGTAAAAGAAGGATGATTATAGCACCTACCTCCCAAAGTTGTTTTGATAATCAAATGAGGCACTATTTGTAAAATGCTATATAAACTTTGTAGTGTTATAGAAAAGCAAGATAACTGAATAATAGTTTTAGTATCAATACTATTATTACTAATATTATTACTAGTACCAGAGGATGAGAACACTAGCAACTCTTCCAAATACAGATCAATTACATGTTTATATGTTTTATAAAGGCATTCACAGCTTGTAGCACTAAAAAAATCTATACATCTTTATAATAAAACAATATATTAGCTATGGAACAAAAAGATTGTGTTAGAAAGTCCCAAGGGTTGGAAAGAACAATTTATTGTCAAATAGGCAACAATTGAACAAGTTTCCCCAAAGCACCATAATATGCACATTACCTTTGTTTGTTATCACAAAGCCTTTGACTCAGTTTTGCTCAGCAGATAGAGCACTGAACTTAAAATCAGAAAGACCTGTGTTCAAATCTGGCCATAGGCACTTCATAACAGGATGATTCTAGGCAGGTCACAACATATCTCAACTAGTTTCCTCATCTATAAAATGGGTATAATAATAACACCTACGTCACTGAGCATGAGAATCAAGTAACATAACATTTGGAAAGCACTTTGCAAACCTTAAATCCCTATATAAATGGTAGCTGTCATCATTACTGGCTATTCTTTTGAAATAATTTCCTATTCATATGTTACAAATGCATGAAATAGACCAATTTTAGTGAGGACAAAAAAGTATTTTATGTTCACATGGAAAATTGTTCAATATAGATGTTTTAAATATATAAATTTTAATTATAGAAAACATGCCCCCAAGCTGGAAAAGGTAATTAAAAGTGACAGGAGTCTGGGGGAGGGCAAAAGAGAAGGTATGGTAGAGTGGAAATATATCACTTTAAATACACATCACTAATGTTGATACCATTCCTTCTTTTTCATGATGTATGTCTTTTTTTTAAAAGAGAGAAAAAAGAGTACAAGGGGAGGAAAAAGTATAAGAGGATATGATGAAGATAAATGGAAATCTAACAATCATAATTATGAATATGAATTAAATGAACTCACCCACAAAATGGAAGACAATAACAGAAACAAAAAATAAGAGGTTTTATGTTTTTGTCTTATTTTACAATAAATACACTTGTGTGGTTTGTCCTTTGTTTTCGAAGAAGACCAGGACATCAGGAAGATGATGCCCTGACTTGCAAGTGAATTGGATTTAAGTGAGGGAGGGCTGTGCAAAGTTACCTCCCTCACTTTCTCCTCCAGAGTCATCTGGGTCCAGTGACCAGATATAGATCAGGACAACTGTAAATGACCCAGGATGTAGTGGGAGGTCTTAGCCTTTTTAAGTTAAGGACTTTTCAAGTTCTCACTTTGACTGAGACAACTCCCCATTCAGTGATTAGGGCTGTTTAAGAAGTAAGCCAAGGAACGGTCCTTTTAATAATTAAAAAAAAATCAAATTGGGAGTGAAAGACCTTCAGGGTTCTGACCCACAGAGAAATAGGTACTATTTTGTATTCACTCTGAGCTATCAGTGGCCCAAATAATAACCATTAAGTGGCGATTGGGTGGGGACCTATTAGTGGCCTGTCAATGAAAACCAGAGTAAATTGGGTATTTAAGAAAGAAATCTAGCCAGTAAACCCCAAGATATCCAAGAAGGTTTCAGCCTTCAAAATTTACCTTCATTTGGGCAAATCACCTTCAGATAAGGGCACGATACCCCATATAAAGAAAGACGAGGAGAGGGCAATAGCAGTACCCCCACACCCTGTCCTGATTCCAGCCTTGTGCTTTACAACCATTATTCCTAGAAACAACCCCTGCTGAGGTGTGACCTGATAAACTGCTTCTATGGGTGCTGGAGTCCCTGCCTTCTCAGCAACCATATGTACTAAAGACCCAGAAAGTACAATTCTTGCCACTAAAGTCTGTATCACTGTCAAATAGTTCAAATACATAAATGAATATATTTATCAGTAAAAGGACATTAAAATAATCTAATTTGCTGTTGTATCCTAAGGACTGTGGGACCTTTTCATCTGAAATGCAATTGAAACTTCCTATATTTTGTCTTTTCCATTAGAACATGAGTTTTTGGTATAGTAACTGTCTTGTCTATTTGTATTCCTAAAGCTTAGTACAGTACTTATACATAATACATGCTTTTTGATTCATTTGAATAATTGATACCTGGGTGTCACTGAAAGGAAACAAAAAGGAGCATACATATTTTCAAGTTGTTTATGGCACCTTTATAAAAAATGATTATATTCTAGGACAAAAACCTCTTATAGATGAAAGCAAAAAAGTATAAATATTCAACAGACTCACACATGATTATTTTCCAATAAAATTATACTCAATAAAAGGCCTTTATGAAAAGACTCAAACTTAAATGGAGATTAAAGAACTCAGCCTTAAAGAATTAATGGGTCATACTCTGCAATACCACTTCCAGGTCTATGAGCCAAGGAAATCAAAGGAAAAAAGGATTCATATGCATGAAAAGAATTATAGTAGCTTTCTGTGCTGGCAAAAAGTTGGAAATTGAAGTGTGTCCATCACTTATGGAATGACTGAACAAGTTGTGCCATATGAATGCAATGGAATACTGTTGTACTATGAGAAATGATGAAGGTTTCAGAAAAATCCAGGAAGACTTACATGAGCTGATGCAAAACGAAGTAGGCAGAACCTGGAGAACAATGTACAAAATAAATTAAAATTGTAAAGATAATCAATTGTGAAAGGCATAATAACTCTGATCAATACAATGATCTACCACAGTCCCAAAGGCCACATGATGTAAAATGCTACCCACCTCCAGAGAGAGAATTCATATGCTCAGAATCCAAATTGAAGCATATATTTTCCTGTATGTTTCTTGCTTCCCCTCTCCTCCCCAGAATATGCCTAACATGGATATGTTTTACACCATGTCATATATACACAATGGGTTTTATATTTCTTGTCTTCTCAATGGATGGGGGAGGGAGGGAAAGAGAGAGAGAGAGAGAGAGAGAGAGAGAGAGAGAGAGAGACAGAGACAGAGACAGAGACAGAGACAGAGAATTTGGAAATGAAAATTTAAAAAGTTAAAAAAAAGAACTAGTGGGTCAAAGGACAAATCACAGAAACAGTAGATAACTCCATCAAAGAAGATGATAATGAGACAACACATCAAAACTTTTGGAATGCAATCAAAGAAGTTCTTAAGAGCAAATTTATATTGCTTCCTACTTTCATAAACAAAAGAGAGAAAGAACAGATTAATGAATTGGGCCATGCAATTTTTAAAAACCTAGAAAAGTAACCAAAAACCATGAACAAAACACAAAAATGTAAATTTTAAAAATCAAAGGGGGGGCTGGCAAAAATGAAAGAATAAAGTTAGGAGTTGGTTTTAAAAAACATCAAAACAGATAAACCATTAATTAATCTGATTAAAATGAGGAAAAGTAAATTTCCAATGTTGAAATTGAAAAAGGAAAATTTATAAGCAATGAAGAGAAAATAAAGGAAATTATTTTGACCAGTTATATCTCAACAAAATTTGTGACTTAGATGAAATGAATATTTATAAAAACAAAACACTCAAATTAACTGAATAAAAAATGAAGAATTTAAATAATCCAATGTTGCAAAACATATCATATAAATTCCAAAGGAAAAAAAACCAGTACTAGGTGGATTTACAATGAATCTTAGCAAACATTCAGAGAACAATTAATTCTAATAGTCATTCTAATATTACATTGCTCACAAAACAGAAGAAATAAAGAGATACTGCCAAATTCATTCTTCCATAAAAATATGGCCTTGATACATAAACCAAGAAAAAATACATTTCAGAGGAAAAGAATTATAGATTTATATCCTGAATTAATATATATGCACAAATGCTGAAAAAATATTGGAGGGTTTTTCAATAAGATCAGAGGCAAAGTAAGGATGTCTGTCATCACCACTAGTATTTGATAGAGTTCCAGAAATGCAAGGCATAGCAATAAAACAAAATAAACCTCTAGTATATACGGCTTCCTTAAAGCTACATGAAAACTGGACTTTAAACACATCTTATGTTTTCCTGACTCAATGCTTTTTTTGAAAATGGCTCCTATTTCCAGAACTCTATCCCACTTTGCTTGTTCCATTTTTACCCATTCTTTAAAAATTTAAACACCACCTCCTCCAGGAAGCCTTCTGATTCCCTCCAGTCAGTAACAACTTTTCCCTGCTAGTGTGCCCAAAGGAGGCTAATCTGGAAGTTGAAGGCCCTTGTGATCAGGCTACTGCGGGCCAGTTGAAGGAAGTGAGAATGTTTAGCCTGGAAAAGAGAAAACTTAGTGGAGACATAATAGCAATCCTCAAATATGTGGAGTGTCACTTGGCAGAGGAAAATACATAACCTCAGTTAACAGAACAATCCACAATGAGAGGAAGTTATCAGAGACAGAATTTAAACACAGACAGATATTCCTTACTCCAAGGCAAGCCCTTTTATTAGCTCTCTGTGTCTGTCTCCCTCCCCCCTCTCCTTCCCTATCACCTAGTCTCTCTTCCCCCCCCTCTCTCTGTCTCTCTCTGTCTTTCTCCCCCTCTCTTTCTCTTTCTCTTCCAGTCTCCCTTCCCACCCCCTCACCCCAGTCTGTCTGTCTCTGTCACTCTTTCTCTGTTTCTCCCTCTCTCCCTCCCTGTATTCATATCCCCCTCTCATTTTACAGATAAGTAAACTAAGGCCCAAGGAGGCTAGGAGGTCACATAGGTCACAAGAAGCAGGGCCCAGAGAGCAAGGGAGGTAGAAAGCCAAAGATTACCATGGCTACAGACATCCATCAAGGCCAAGTTCTCCTGAAGCTTTGCTGCATTGACCTCAGAGCTCATGGAAATCCTTATGCACCAGCCTCATCAATCAGAAAAAGGCGAAAAAAAATTCCTCCAAACGGGCCTGTTTTACTTTTATTGAACATGAGTGAGAAAGGACCAAAACATGCATCCAAATGAGATGTTTTTACTCAGCAGGCATTTTGAAATGGTCAGGAACCCATTAAATTAGGAGATTTAAAACACATCAGGCAGAATCACTTACCTCATACAAATAATAACAGAATGAGGGGGAAAAACCTGCCCTAAATGACATTCATCACTTTCTTTTAAAATGTCAAAGGGAGAATTGGAGGCCGATAGCCCAGTAACATTTTTGCTTCTGCTTGTCAGCAGCTCATTTAATCAATGGGAACATTCATTCTAATAATGTTCCTGACTCCATCTAATTTCCATTACATCATCGGTTTTGTTTGATAAAAATGAACCTTGAGAATTTTCCCCAAGACATATATTAGGGTCTGGCCCTCGCTCACAGTCACTCACCTACCCCTTCCCTCCCCTACAGACACTTTTGATTTTTTCTATGAACCTACTAAGCTGTGGTCATCCCCCTTCCTGGATGCTGGACACCTCTGTCGTCTCTGGGTCTCTCCTCCCTTCCTCTGTCTGGGCAAAGTGCTCTCTCTGGTGCAAAGCTCCAAGTCTGTCTCCTAAATGGGGGTGTGAAAAGCTCAGAGTCCAAGACTCAGCCTAGCTGACACAATGGAAAAAGGCTTTGTGTCTTTTCTCAGGGGGCCAAGCTGTCTTCAGGAATTTTTCATTCAGGATAACCCCAAGGTACTGTGTTTTTCTAACACAATACTGTCTAATATCTATCTGGGAGGGAGAAGTGAGCCTACCACCATCTTGGATAATATCCCTACTTACTACTTTATAAAAGACTCTGAGAAAGAAAAATATTTCTGTCAAGCTAATGTCTGTTTTGCAAGACCTGAGGCTTATGTCAAATAGTGGAATTCAGATCCCAAGCCAGGTCTCATTTTGTACTTTAGCATTCATACTTTTCTTCCCCTGGATTGTCCATTAAATCCAGGAGGCTAGCATCCAGGGCTGTAACTAGGGTAAGGTGATTGAAGTATTGTCACAGGGTACCAAAATGTAGAGGGTGCTGATGATACTTGCATTCTTCCAGCAGGTATGTATAACCAAGCTTAGTACCTACTTAACAACAATAATTAGTTACAATAGAAAGCAAGTGGTATGCTTCCTCTCGCCTGTCCAGGTCATGACCTACTCTCTCCTCCAGGTGACAGAGTCCTCAATAGCAAGCCACTTGTGTCCTTGGGTCTATATCACTGAGATGGAGAGTTCCGGGGTTTTTACCTCCATGGGATGGTATCTTGGGGCTTTGTGTCCTGAGATTTTCATGTTCTCTTGTACTCCAAATCAGTCTGTCTTAAAAGTTGATTTGAAGATGCACTTTGTGGTCCCCAAGAAGCCTTTGCTGAGATTTATCTGAAGCATCAGAATGACTCTGCTGATATCCCAGCAATATGTTCCAATGCCACAACTTCCAAACTGTGATCAAAATCAATAATGCATTTCTCTAGGTAGCAGAACTGTGACTAGGGTGGGGTAATCAGGGCTTTGCCCTAGGGTGGGAAATTTAAGAGAATTTCTACTCCTGAAAAAAGAAGGCAGCAGCTACGGCAGTTGTTGGACCATGTGACAGAATTGTGAGAGGGAAGCTGGGGGCCCTGACCGCAAAAAGCTGCCTTCTCAGGGATGGCGGAAACCCTTGATAGCCTGGACTCTTGAATGACAGAACAGGATGGGGAGGGTGGAGCGTGGAGAGAGAAGGAGAAAAGGAGAGCAGTGACTGTGTGGACTAAACCCCACATGCCTCTTCACCCCACCACAAGCTGGGGCAGCCTTAATCCCTTGTTATGGTGCTTGCCCCAGGTAACAAAAATTCTGAGTTTTAACTTGACAAATAACGACTATGCTTTTCTTCAAAACTTAGCCTTTATAAGATTTGTGTAGTGTGAGCAATTTTTTGTGAGTAATATAAATATGTGTGTATATGTTTACATGTATATGTACATATATGCAAGACAGCTAAGTCATACAGTGGAGAAAGTGTTGAACCTGGAACCACAAACACCTGAGTTCAAATCCAGCCTCAGATGCTTACTAGCTGTGTGACCCTAAGCAAGGCGTTTTACCCCTGTCTGCCTCAGTTTCCTCAACTGCAAAACTATAATAACAGCATCTACTCCCCGGGGCCGTTGTGAAGCTCAAATGAGATAATTTTTGTTAAGAAAAAGCAGTTAGCACAGTGCCTGGTATGTGGCCATAAATAAATGTTTATTCCTTTCCTTTCTCCTTTCTCCTTCTTCCTTTCCCAGACTCCTCCCCCACTGATATATTAGAAGGCAAAAGATAGAAGGTGACAGCCAAGAAAAATGTCCCCCCAAAACTGAGTATATAATATTATAGGGGGGAAATGGAACTTTAAAGAAATGGAAGATATCAAAGCATTCCTGATGAAAAGACCAGAAATGCAGAGAAACTTGGAAATACAAATTAAGGAGTCAAGAGAGATATAAAAAGGTAAATATTAGCAAAAAATATATATAAGGGTTAAACAAGGATAAATTGTTGACATTCCAACATAGTCTCTATCCACTGACCACTTAGCTGCCTTTCAGATATGTATGCATACACATACATGCATATATGTACACACATACACACATACATTTATATGTAATCACAGAAAATAACACCTGCTGCACAAACCTTATACCAGCAAGATTTTGAAGAAAAGCATAGTCTTTATCTGGCAAAGTCAAAACTAGGAATTTTTGTTTCCTGGGACAATACTAAGTGTTCTCTCAGAACCCTATTCTCATCAGGGGTCATGGAGGAAATGAAATAATACAGAGGACCTGGGAATGATTTTCTTATGTTTTGATGACCTTAAAAGAAGAATGGAAAGGGAGGAGCAAAGGAAGACATCAGGAAAAAAAGGAGACAGGAAAAGTGAAGAAAATTATCTCATTTAATTAAAGTGTTCAAGTAGAAGATTATACAAACAAGGAAGAAGAGGTGGGAGAAGCAATTGATATTTGAGCCGCAGTCTCAGTTGAACTGGTCAAGGGAGGGACAAATACACAAACACAGTTAGACTTAGAAGGGGGTAGGGAAGGGAAGAGTCAGTTGTACAGCATCTGCTATGTCCCTGACTTTGTGCACTTTACAACTGTTATACTGAATACTCACAACAACCCTGTGATATTTCATTCAAAGAAATAGGAGGGAAAGGGGGAAAGAGAGAGGGAATAATAAAAGAGAAGGCAAAATAAGGGAAAGATTATTCCTAAGCAAAACAAACTCTAAATAAGGAGGGGACTTAAAGGGGGAGTTTGAAAGAGAAGAAAGAATAAGAACCAGTGATTATGGGGTCGAGAGAAAGGGAAAAGGGGCAGGGAAACAGAACCAGACTGCACTAAACCTAGTGCACTAATGCTAAGCAAACTCCTCTCTTCTTCTTTGTAAATTTGGGTAACAAGAAAATAGAAGAGGAACATGGGAATTACACAATTGTAAATAATTACTATGGTTGTCAATGGGATAAACTCACCCATAAAATGGAAGAGAAGAGCAGAATGCATTAGAAAGTGGAATCCAACAATACACTGTTTGCAAGAAACACACTTGAAACCTAAAGGGAAAGAAATAAGCATGTATTAAAGTGTCTGCTATGTACTAGCCACTGTGCTAGGCCCTTTACAGGTATTATCCTATTTTATCTTCACAAAACAAAAGATTCCCCACAAACTGGGGATAGAGCAAAATCTATTCTTCTTCTGCTGAAGTAAAAGGGGTTGTGATTATGATTTTAGGCACAACATCAAAAATATATTTAACTAGAAGAGACAAACAGGGAAGCTACATTTTAATTAATAAAACCATAGAAAATGAATTAATACTAAAATATTTTTTAATTAACATGATATAAAATTAATATGAACATATAAATAATAAATATTAAAACATACTAATATAAAATATTTTAAAATAACAAAATGAATTAATGTAAAAATTAATTAAAATATTTTAAAATTTTAATATATAGAAATATAAAAGCATGTATATGCTTAATTGCATAGCATCTAAATACTTAAAAGTTGAATTAATTACAGGGAGAAATAGTAAAATTATAATAATGGGAGACTTCAATTTCAGGTCTAGAAAAACCCAACTAGAGAGAAAACAAAATCAAGAAAGAAGTTAAGAACCTGAAGAGAATTTTATAAAAGTTAGATATTATAGCTATCTGGAGATCACTAAATGGTAATAGAAAGGAGTATACATATTCTCATCTATACATGACATCTATATAAAAATTGACCATGTATATGGGCATAAAAACCTCACAAATACATAAAAACAGAAATAAACACATCTATTACAGATCACAACTAAATAAAAATACTATTTAATAAAGGGCCACTGTAAAGCCAATCAGCAGTAGATTTCTGAGAGAATGCTA
>JAQQSW010014177.1:0-12162 GCA_028646575.1 Pseudocheirus occidentalis | reverse complement strand
TACATGCAACTGTGAGGTAGGGAGACCCAGCCTGCCCTACTATAAAGTTAGAGGGGCATTGGAGGAGGACATAAAAGAGAGCATATTGGGGGAGGGGCTTTACAGTGGGATCACTATTTTGGGGTTGTGCATAGGGGAAAGATGGGGAGAAAATGTGTAACTCAAAATCTCATGGAAATGAATGATGTAAAGAAGAAAATAAAAAAAATTAATTACTAAAGAAAAAATATTTTAAAGGCAAGCATGTCTGAAGAAAAGGAGGTGGTTAGGGTATGTAGTAACAGCAAAGGACTATAAGCCTAGTTTTGTACTATTATCTGTTCAATAGTAACAGGAAGGAGAGGAAGTTATCTAGCATATTGAGACTTGTAGAAAGATAAGAATACAGGATGAAAAGATGTTTGTGTGTTGCATTCTATATTGAAAACAAGTTGTTCACACCAGTCAAATCCCATATCTAGGAACATATTAAAGTAAAATCCTAAAGAAAATGGATAAACTAGCCATACTTCGACCATAGAAGAAAAATGAAGAAATAGTACAAAAGAAACACATTTAAGAATGATGCCAAAGAGAGGATTCTAGGAAGATGTCAGTGTAAGTCAGAAAAGTCCAAGCTCTCGAGGTTTTCTCCAACAAAAGGGGTAAATTAACAAATTAGAGTGAAGAGAGTGTGGGTGTTGATAAATCAGAATAGGAGCATAACTGGGATCCTTTTGGAACAATTTGAGAAGATCAGAAGAAAATCCCAGGGCCAGGCTTGGTCCCTGTGAAGAGTAAACACCTCCAGGCTAAGTCCTCTTTTAACAGCATGGGGTTATCCCTTTAAACAAGTGGCAAACCCAGGAATTTGTTGATTTGAGAGGCTGCTTCAGCCCCAGCTACCAGAAATTTTACTCCTGAGATAGTGAGGGAAGTTGGCTGTCTGAGCCTGGGAATATTGAGGGAACCTCTGCTGACCAGGAATGTTAGACCCAGTTGTGCTGCAAAGGTCTGATGGGGCAAGAAGGAACCAGCACACACCTGGTGAGTGGAGAAGCAGTGGGGCAGAAAACCCTTTGCTGTAGTCAGACCTTGCTTTCAAGCTAGAGGGGAGACCTGAAGATCTATGGCAAGGGGTACCATTTCCCACACCCCAGGGTTAGAGGTGATTACAAATAATTAAGCTATTACCACAAAAAATCCCAGAGGCAAAGGAGAAATAATCCAACCATAGAAAACTGTTCTGGAAATAGAGATGACTGAGGTTCACCTTGAGAAGAGCTTATTGAAATAAAGAAATCAGCAAAGATTAATGTCAAATGGTCATCTGCCCAAAAAGAAGTCAGAAAAAAATCTTTTAAAAAAGACTTCAAAAATCAATTGACAGAGATGGAGGAAAAATTAAATAAAATAGAATAAAAATAATCCAAGAAAAAAAGAAGGGTGTGAAAGGAAAGTCAACCAATTAGAAAAGGAGATCCAGAATCTTAAGGAAGAAAATGACACTATGAAAATTAGGGTTGGGCAAAGCAAAGCCAGTGAAATTATAAGAGATGAAGAGATAATTTGAAAAATATGAACAATGAAACAAAATAAAAAAGTGAAAAATGTTACAAGAAAAATAATGGATTTAGAGAATAGATCAAGAAGAGAAAATTTTTTAAAATGGACTAACTGAAAGTTACTATCCAAAAAAAAATCTTTATATATCAATACAAGAAATAATCAAAGAAAATTGTTCTGAAGCACTAGAATGAGGGGGAAGGGTGGGAGTAGAAATAGAAAAACAAAATCCCTCAATAACCAGTTAAAAGAAATCATGTGAGGAAACCTCAAAGGAATATTATAATCAAATTCTAAAACCTCTAGCTCAAGGGAAAAATACAAAAAAAATTGAGATTTAAAAAATTAATATGATGGTGTCACAATTAGAATTATACAAGTCCTTGGAACAGAGACATTAAAGGACCACAGGTCTTAGAACAAAATGTATTGAAAAACAAAAGAACTGGGACTCTGGCCAAAAATATCAAACCCTGCAAAGTCAAATATTATCTTGAAATTTTAAAAAAATGGACATTTTATAAACCCTTAGACTTTCAAGATGTTATTAAAAAATTCTGAACCTAATAGAAAACTTGACATAGAAGAACCAAAAGAAATATAAGGCGCATAACAAAGATAAATTATAAGGAACCATAAGGAAAGACTGTTTGCTGTTTTATTTGTAAAATATATGTCTAAGATTCTTGTCAATAACTGTGTAGCTTATAAGATTGGGCTAAACCTGAGAATGATATGAATTTTTAAAATACAGCCATTTGAGAACTGCTGGAAAGAGTAATTATTTGTAATGCAAAATGAAGAATCAATAGAGAGTAATGAGATGGGGAGGAGCACTTGTAGTTCTGGTAACTATTTTCATTGGGAATGGTTTTAAAGGGAATAACACATGTATATGTCTTCTAAATTTAGAAGAAATAAAATATCAGGGGCATAGCAAGGAATGAGAGGACAGGGGAGGTATTTTAAGAGGAGGAGGTGAAAGAATAGGCAAAATAGGGGTATAGAATTGTGTTTGGATTAGGGAAGGGATCATTGGAGGGAGGTAGGTAAATTATAGAAGGGCAAGATAGTGCATAGAAGTAAACTAGTGGATGCAGGAGAATAGGAAACAGGAGATACAATCATACATAAAAAAAAAACCAACAAAGATCAGGATCAGAATAGGTTTGGGAAAGTATATGTCTTTATATGTATGCATGTGTGTATGTATATAAGTATGTATGTATGTATATGTGCATATATATTTGTGCATAAACATAGAGAAACATAATTCAACTTTATTGTAGCCTTCTGGGGGAGGGAAAAAAAGAACAAAGTAAAAAAAGGGCACAACAGAAAAAAGAAAACTCACAAGGAGGCAAAGAAGAGATGAGTCTTATTTATCATATAGGCTTTCTTGAAATGAAAATCTATTGTTACATATTCTGAATCCTCTCATGTTTAGCGATACATGTGACACAGTTCTTTTCTTTCTACCTTATGTTAAGTTTCAGTATTTAAGTTTATGATATGTTTTTTTTTGTTTCTTTTCTGTATTCTGTATTCATGTTCTGGCATTTGAGTTTAAAATAAAATACTGAAAAAGGAAAAAAATGAATGATGTGAAGTGAAAATGGCACCAATTACCACAACAATTAAATTCACATCATAGCTATCTGAACATAGAGTGGTCAACTTTACAAGTAAAAGGATTGTCTCATATTGTAGGATAAAAAACCTAGAAAACCCTTTTGAAATAAATATTATGGAGAAGTCCATTCTAAATCTTTGATTCTCTGATTCTGTAAAGAATGGTATTCTAGACCAAGTTTTACTATCAAATTGTGTGTACTATACATTTTTATGTCTTCAACTGATTCTAGAATGATAGACTCTACTCTGTAGTAAGGCATATACCAGACTTCAACTATTAATCTACTCCAGTCTAAAGTTATTTAATACATTTAATCATTAGCACTGAATTTGGAATGTTTTGAAACTCATATTTTGGATGACTTGATCACAGAATTAAATTGTTTTCTATCCCCATATCTACTATTCCTGAATATTTTAACTGTAACATTCTCCCTCTGGAAGTGAATAAGTGGGAAAAGCATCTGTAAAGTGAACAAAGGTATCAATTGACTGAAAACCCTCACATCTTCTGTAATTGAGTCCTTTAATATCTAGGTACCATTTAGTATTTTGAAAGTAGCAATTCATCAGGTCCTAAGAATATTAATTTATATCTCAATAAAAGGCACTTTACCCCTAGAGTAACTTACCTGCCCCTTGTTCAGCATTTTCCAGAATGGCATTTCTTCTTGATAATGAAATCTTATTCACATAATACAATGTCGTCTTCAGGGTCATGCTAAACAGATCGGCATGACATGTCATTTTCAAGGTTTTTGAATTAATTTGTATTAATTTGGCTTGTGACAGATACCCACAGCTTAGTCTTAATTACAGAGAATGGATCATCTAATTCCAATGGATGGCTTTCAATGATGGCTTTAAAATCATCTCATTCTATCGCATCCAGACACTCGTCTGTCACAGAAGTTACCAAATAAACCCCAGGAAAATTGTTCATTCTTCTGCATCCAGTGTTTGAATGCCATCCATGACTTTCTGGCTGCTTTCAGATTAGGCCTGTGACTAATCTGCAAAATCTCAAATGGCCCATCTGCTCTTGTTTTTATGTCTAGTTCATCAAGTCTGTTTCATTGCTATTTGGATGGAATGAGTTTACAGCTACTATAGAGTTTTCATTTCGGAAAAGATAGTTTTTTCTTGATTAAAAAAAAGACCACCTGATCATAATGGTAAAATATAGTTCAAATTTATGAAATAACTTTTAAGTACAATTATTGATTGGAACTGCTAATCTGTGTTATTGTCATTCACAAAGTTTTGTATTCAACAATATATTTTTAAACTGATTCTAGAAAAGCAATGACTGAAGAACAGTATTTATCATGTATATCTACAACTGACTAGATAAACATGGATCAAAGTTTGTCATAGGAAAAAAAAGAAAGCAATTACAATGGATTGTAATCTGAAATTGTGTTTTTATGACTACCATAAAATAATTTTGAAGTGAAAAATTCATAGTGACCATTAATGTTTTGATTTTCCTACATGTTCCCTATTTGGCATTAGCCAGTGCATTTCAGCAAAAATTAAAATCAATCCTAACAATTGCTCCATTGAATTATCCAGGTAGTATAACCCAAATTGTCAAACTAGTTAGAAATAGAGAAACATGTTTCTTGCTACAATGGCAAAAAAAAAGGTTGAAATTACTCGTAGTTTAGATTTTAACTCATTCCTAGGTTTTGGCTTCATACCATAAGTTTGGGGCTTTCCAATGGAGAGAGAAGGAAGGTATTTAATGAATAATATAAATCAGGTGTGGGACACGTATTCATTTCTAACACAAAAGAGAGATGATTAGATCTCCTTCTCTCCTTTTTCTCTCTCTCTCGGTAGAGGTTGATCAGAGTTTGAATATATTTTTCTATGTATTTCAATAACTTCTCACAAGATTCCATTTACAGAAAGACTTAAAACATGATTCTTTTTCTAATAATTATTATTTATAGCTACGTATTAAAATATTATAACTATTCTATGTATAAATTTATCAATGATATATGTATACACATATGTGTAAAAGTAAATTGGTTAAATGCATGTTAGATGCAGATAGCTTCTTTCTTTAAAATCTATATAATACATAGTATATAATAAACACACACACACACACACACACACACACACACACACACACACACACATATATATATTTGGGTTATATACATTTATACATCTTAGTCTTATCAGCCTCTGGTAAAAAAAATCCTCCAAACCCCAAAAGCTTAAAACAGGGTTTACTAAATACTATTACACTAACCACACATTGACACAAACACAAACAACTGGTAATACTACTTCCTGTTATGTTCTTCTTGGAAGGTAAAACAAATAGTGGAACATCTACCAATTTGCAGAATTGCTAAATAGGTACTGTTGCTTTTCAACTTGGCTCTGCACTGTCCAACATTTCCAAATCTGTGCCTCCTGTAAAAGTAAATCATATCATCTTGTTTACTGTCTCTAATGCTTAAAGTCTAGTTAGCTCTGACTAATGAATTCAGGATTTTCAAATTCCATAAGTTGTGAGTTTACCTTTTATAATAATAATGCAATATTCACAATTCCGACAGTGGTTATGAATATGCTGATAAAATTGTCAATTGCAAACTGTTACAGGTTTTCCATGTGGAGGACAGAACCAAAGCCTTCATTCAAATACCAGAAAACTTAGTCTCAAAACCAGAAAGTCAAAGTAATTACAGTAACCATGAAGTTGGTAGACATGGTTAATGCAGTGAACACCCACATTCCCAAACAACAGAAGAAGTTCTGTCAAGCACGGATCTGCCTCTCTCACTCATGGTAACTTCTCAGCCTCGTTCTCAGAAGCTCTCAACAAAAGTTCCTGGAAGAAAAATTTCAGCAGAAGTTCTCAGAAGAAAAGTCTCAGCCAAAGCTCCATTCTCAAAATAAAAGTCACTTTCTCCTGCCTGCGCTTTTTGTCGACAGCCTCTACGAAGCTTGGCACAAGAACTTCTGACACCACAAGTTCTGTTCTCAAAATCTCTTTCTCTCCAGCCTGGGCCTCTCCTAATATAGGGTATTAGATCCTCCCTGTTCCACCCCTTACTGTTATATCAGCAACAGGGATTCATACCTTCTGTTTCTTAACAGTGGCTCCATATAATTAACTTGAAACTAAGTGCTAAGTACCTCTTTACTTTCCAATACAAAGACATGGAAGATCTTCAAATGCTAATTAACATTATAACTTTGAGAAAGAATTCACAATCATCTTAGGGCATCAGCGTTCAATCACTTTACAATTATACAAAGAAACAGAAAACACAACAGACAGCCAGAGGACCAGGTTCTTGCTTACAGATCTGAGTTCTCTTGATCCAGATATCATGTAGTCAATATAGCTTTGTGACCAAGGAAGGAGCTACTTGACTAGCATTAATTAATGAGACATAGGAGCATTGGTCCTCTTTCTCCCTCATATTCTTCTCTTCACAGAAAAGGAGACAAAAGAAAGCAGGTGACCCTTCTTTTTAAAGTTCCTTCTAGTGAGTGTGCTTTTCCTGTTTAGAATTTAATAAGGAAGTTGATTTGTAATCTCCAAAGTTTCCAAGCACTTCTAGTGCTTCCTGCAAGTCCAATTACACAAGTATAAATCTTCCAATGAATCAGTGACTAAAGTTCCAACCTTGTTTTATCTTTTAACAAGATAAAGTTTCTGGAATTAGATATAGAGAGTAACCATGTGAAAAAGGGGGAAAAAAGGAAGCAGCTCAAAGTAAACATGAGTTTGTGAGCATTCTTTTCATTTGGAACCTATTTGAGTTCTTTGCAATTTAAGTTATCCAAAAAAATGACTAGCTTATATGTGGAGAAAATACAGGTTATTATACTTAATAATTTTATTAACAATAGCAATTATGCAAATGGTCTAAATATGTGAACTATATATTTAAATCAGAAATAAATTTAAGTAAATCAGTCAGTCAGTCAGTTTCAACCAGTTAGGCATGAGTGTTTATTGAAGAGTTATCAAGTTCCTGATAATGTACTAAATGGTGGAGACACAAAAAATGCATAGTCTGTCCCTGACCAAAAAAATGTTCATTGTTTCATGGAGAATGAAGCTTGTAAATATCTAGGTTACACACACACACATACACACACACACATTACTAAATGTATTATAACATATACATGATGCAATATTACATACAAGTATATAATATGTGTATAAGTGTACAATACACACATATGCATACATGCATATGCACATGCACATATTCATATATACATGTTTGTGTGTAGATATATGCATATATATGTATGTAAATATATATAATGCTATCTTAGAAGGAAAGCCTGTAGAAATACTGAGAAAGACTTGAAAAGGCTTTATTTTGACAGATTCATGAAAGTAATAAATAATTCTATTTTTAGTTCTAGAAACTAAAGGGTTACCCACTAATTGGGGAATGGCTGAACAAATTATTACATATGTATTTAATAGTGTATAATGGTGGTGTATAAAATGATGAAAGAGATGGTGTCAAAGAAATTTGCAAGACCTATATCAACTAAGAGTGAAATTAGCAAATCCAGAACAACCTAGTATAATAACAAATTATAATTAAAATGAACCTGTAAAAATATAATTAAAATGAAAAGTTTAAGAATTGTCATAAATAAAATATTCAACTATGATTCCAGATGGTGTAAGAAGAAAACATTATGAACTGCATGAGAAATGTGATAGACTAATATCTGAAATGGAGAACACTGTTTTGAATGTGTCCAAGAAAAGAGTGTGTTTTGATCTACTATGATCATGATAGATAGATTCTTCTTTCCTTCCTTCCTTCCTTCCTTCCTCCCTACCTTCCTTCCTTCTTTCCTTCCTTCCTTCTTTCCTTCATTCCTTCCTTCCTGCTTTCTTTCTTTCTTTTGTTTCATTCTATGACCCCCTTCCTTCCTTTGTTGCTGTCCTTTCTTTTTTCATCCCTTCCTTCTTTTCTTCCTGCCCCTTCTTTCCCTGTAATTTTATGGGTGGGGAAATGAATAGTAAGAAGATAAAATAAATGCTTGATGTATTTTGAATATATAAAGAGAATCACATGGAGGGATGGAGGAGTGGGCAGAAAGTCAGTGCAATGACATGCAATTATAAAATTAGCCAATCAGCTTGTTCACAGTAATTTAAGACCAATCCAAAGCACTGTGTTTAACAATGAATCAAATGATTCCTAATCTCAATTTGCTTATATACTAAATGGGGTGATATATATGTATATAATTTATAAACACATGATTGTAAAAGTTTTTTTACTATATATCTACATGTATCTCTGCATGTATAAAATCTAAATATATATTCACATGAGGCAATTAATAAGAATTTATTAAGTGCTTACTATATGCTAAGTATTGTGCTAATTTCTAGAGATACAAAGAAAAATGGAAGCTAGACCCTGCTCTAAAGGAAGAAAAAAGGGAAAGCCTTGGTTTCATTAATGGTTTATCAATGGTTTTATCAATAGTGGGAATGATACGGATAAAAAGGTATCAAATAAGATTGAGAAGGAATAGACTGACATGTAGAAGGAAAACTCATAGGGAGTAGTTTCATAATATCATGTAGCAGACAGATTTTACAGTTGGATATGATTATCAGTAGTATCAAATAATGTAGAGAATTGAAAGATGAGAACTAAGGGCAAAAGAGACATAACATTTGGCAATTGATATTGGTAACTTGGAGGCGCGTGTCTAGTTGGAACAGCCAGAATGTGATGTTAAAAAAAGAGAGAATACATACAAGCACCTACCATAGATGACTTTCTTAAGATTAGCCAAATATGGGATGAAAAATTTTGAGTGCTGAGTGGTGGGAATGAGCAAGTAACTATATTTTAATAATGGGTACACCTGAGAACATCTTTAGCCAGTAGGGAAGGAGCCAAAACATAGGAATAGATTGATGATAAAAGAACATAGGTTTGAATTTGAGGGCAATATGTTAGAGAAACTGGAAATAAATCTTATTAAGGATGCATATAGAGAGGGAAAACTTCATAGAAGACTAAACTGAATTAAGAAAAAATAGGAAAAATAAGCAAATTACATGTAATGAAAAGGAGGGGAAGAGAGAACTTTATGAGAATGACCTTATTTTTATTTATCCATTCATGCTTTCATTCATTTGTTTATTATATACTAGTCAAACAGAAAGGGCAGTTGAATGTGATATAATGGATGCCTTGAGAAGAGACAATAATATTTGGAATAATGAAATAATTGTTCATTTCCTTGTTGGAATTAGGTAGTTAAGAATAGATAACATCAGTTTCAGGTGTATCTAAGCAGAACAGTTTTGTTGGTAGTGAAACTCTGGGCTTATTCTTCTTAGTCACACAGACACTGTCAACATTGGTGACTCATGTATGGCTGATTACAACACTCCCTCAGAATTCTATGGATATTCCTGATCAACAGTGGAATATTTTTCTAAATCTATCAGCTTGAGCCACTATTCTGTTGTAGTCCCCAATATCAATTGTCTGTGATTACTGGAGTAATGTAATTTTTATTACCATTTAACATCTCACCACCATTGTCCAATCAGTTGATAGCTCTTCAAAATTATTGATAAGCAATTAACATTAATTAAATTTTACAAAATGTATTATTTTTATTTTTCTGAAGAGATATAACAAAAAAGGAAGTATAAGCAAATCACCTTAATCAATGCACAATTTTGCCATACCACTTTGTTTGCGGGCATAGAAAGGTCAAACATAAAGTTACTACTATACGTAGTCCTCTTACCACTGTGTTCACTTTTCCACAAGTATAGTTGATAAACAGTTGCTTCTTGTTCTTAGGACAAATTATTTTGGCAATAAATAAACTGTTTAACTGGGCCAACAAAGTTGCTCCTCATCCTCAATGGAAATGTTTTCTCTTTTGACCTTTCAAATTAATTCATTCTATCCTTCATATTACTTCACCTAAATTCAATGAATAAAATCTGTAATAGGAAAAAAACTCTATGGATGCACATTCCTATATCAAATGGTAACAAATGCAAGAAAAGAAGATTAGAATCCCATTTTCCCTGTACGAGACTTATAAAAATCCTTTCCATGGTCAAGACAAGAGAAAAAGAAATCAATTACAAAAAATTCCCCCCACCTTGTTGGAACCTTTGAGTGTACTCTCGCTTCTAGCTCAGGAAATAGTCTCAACATAACTGTTACTACTCTGAAATTCCCAGTGTAAGTTGGAAGTAGGACAAGCACTTTGAGCATCAACTGAGGACTTGACTTCCATTTACCTGGCATACCACTGTGTATATTTTTCTCTGGCTCTGTTTGCTAGCACATGAATTGATCCAAATGAGGCAGATGGTAGTTGGAGAGTTCAAGTTGGAAAAGAACAAGATGAACAATAGAAACATTTGAGGAAGATTGGAATTTGACAGTGAAGAATATTGTAATGTTAAAATGGTGCACAGATACACGTCTTTCTAGTCATGAATAATACACTAAAGAGTCAAGTGGATGAAAGATATAAGATATAACAAAAGACAGAAGAGAAATATCTCTGAGCATAAGTAAAGGGATTGTAGGAAAGTACCAAATTAAGTTTGAATTAATTTCTTTTGAGCCCATGAGGCTCTTTCTGGATTGATTTAATGTTTGATGCCCAAAAGAAAAAAAAATTAATGTTATGCAGAAGTGTCTGTTTAAACATAGAAAGACATGGCCAAACTGGCCTAGAAATTTATAATCAGCTGCAACAAGCTATATTTTGAATGTTTTTATATGTACTATATATCTGACATCCCAAGGATGGAACAACTCCTTGCTCAAGATAAAACAGTTCATCAAAGACTAGAAATAAAGCCAGAGTTCCAGCAATCAAAATTGATGCACTAGGCCATGACCTGCAGTGCACACATAAATCAGATGCTTGTGCAAAAGATTACTACAATATTCTGAATGTTAAAAAAGGAGCTGCTAAAGATGTAAATAGGTTTGTTTATGTTGATTTTCTTTGCCTGAGCAATCTCCCCTTTGAAATGTTAAGAGTAATTTAGAAAATTATCAATCTGCTTCACAGACATCTATTCATCTTAATCATTGAAAACTCAAATTTAGAGTCAATACTCAATTTAATATTGTCACAATTTAATTAGATACTTAGCTTGTGACCTAGGATTTCAACAAATGTGCCAGAAAAAACTAAAGAACATTTTTTAACTATAAGAAAGATAATAACTAAAAACAGAATAAAAATAAGAATGATTTGAAAAGGTATAAGGGTAGTCAATAAAGAAAAGTCAAAGGCAATGAAAAATTGTCACATTATCAAATAAAATGTCATCTTCATATAATCAGAATAAAAATTTAGAATCTTATATAATTAATATCAGGCAACCAATGGTAGCCCAAATACATTCTGATGTCATGGAGACCAAATTTATTAGTAAGAATGTAAGATGTATCTGTGTGGGTGTGGGTGTGATATCACCGGAGCAAGCAGTGCCATTCTAAAAATTTAATTCAGGCACCACATGGGATGTTGACATGCCTGGCAATGTGACTTTTAAAGCCCCTAGTATTATTGTCAGGATCATCTATCTATCAGACTATCTCACAGTCTATGCTATTTTTCTAAGGAAAATGAGAAAGGGATAATACCCTCTCTGATTATGAGAAAAATTTTAGATTTTATGGTACTATTAGACTTAGTAATCAAAGTATATTGATTCCCTCCAAAACTTAAATTTGTAAGGCAACCCATACATTAGTTCAATGGAATGATAGAGAAAATAAATATCACAAAATATTTATAACTCATGCATTTAAGAATTAGATGCAAAAACCCAGTTTGTCAAGAGGGTCTGACAGGGAGAAAGAATGAAAATTATTCATTCAAGAAGCTTCTTGATACTCAGTTTTCATGGGACAAAGAAGAAAATGTGATTCTAATACAGTAAATAGCACA